>RQIL01007609.1:0-12208 GCA_003951145.1 Jimgerdemannia lactiflua | reverse complement strand
GCACAATTGAGCCACCAATGTCCAGGCCCCTCCCCACTTCCCCCAAAGTTCCCCTGCCCTAGCACCCCCCAATGGTCCGACCAGGGGCACCAGACTACCCCAAGTTCCCTCCAAACATCTTCACCCCAGCAGTCTGCTGAAAGCACCCAATTGATCCTTGTCCCAAGTCCATCAGCCCAATGAGTGAAGACCTTATCTACTCTCCACTTGGTCCTCCCAATATTACCCAGAGCACTCAGCCTCTCAATCTCCTCCCACCTGCCCAGGCTACCACTGTGACCAACTATCCCAGCTCCTCCATCAGACTGATCCAGAGTGGCATCCTGCACCATATTAAAATCTCCACCCAGGATATCCACCCCAGCCTCCATCAAAGATCCCTCCTCTAGCAGCCCTTCTAGCCAGTCCACTCTCTCACCCCAGACTGCTGGGCAGTAATATAATCCAACTACAATCAGGCCCCACCCTGGCCTCCTCCACATTCCCCAAACTAAGCTCTCACCCCATCCCCCAATGTCCACCAGTTCTCCTTTACCCCTGTGTATCAAGATCCCAACACTTCCATGCCATTCAGCCACTCCACCCCATTCTCTAGTCCAATTCAGCCTATTCTCCTCCTCTTCACATCTCACATTCTGTAGCAAAAAAAGATCTGTCTCCAAACTGCATAGCTATTCAAACATATTCTGATATCATCTCACACCCCGCAGCCCATTGACATTCAATGACAAAATGTTAGTTGTACTGTTCATAGGGAAAAATGTTTGTAGATAGTGCAACATTTCCAGTTCCTTCAAATTTCCAGCTCAATATCCATCCTAGACAGATCCAAGAGATACTCTGCTTCCACCTCATCCTCCTCAATCTCATTCCTTGCCAATGCAGCCATAACCTTCCTAGCATCCTCATCATCTTTCTCCTCCACTTCTTCTCTGTAATCTTCACAGACCAACCATCACAAATCACCCCCTTTCTTCTTTACCCAACAATCTCCCACCACTCGCCCAGCCTCCTCCCTCAACTCCACTTCCCTCTTCACATCCACCTCATACCCCTCTTCTGCCAACAAGATTGCCATCACCTCTGTCAATAGTTTGTCCACCACTTCTCTTCCTGCCAGAATTTCCTGCCACCTGCCCCCTCCAGGACATGGAAATCTACCTCTGCAAGTTCATCCACTGCCAGCTCATTGAGAGTAGCCAGTAGCCATCCTGCTCCCCCAATAAGACCAGCACCTGGGGTCATGGGCCTCTTGCTCTCCTTGGACCCACCATTATTCTCAGTATCCTCTCCCTCAGCTACACCAGGATGCTCTCCCTCCACCCTAACCACCAAATCTCCAAGTATGATATCTGGAACCCCAAAACTCACATGCTGTGTCCCCTTCATCACACATCCTCTCTCTCAGCCTTCCACTCCAAAATGCTATCCAAGGTCCCTCCTATTCCAGCCAGACCTCTCTCCTCCTTGTCCAGATCACTGAAGAACTCCAGCTTATCTTCTTCAGTAGCCTTCTTCTGCCAAGGGGTATGCTGCAAAATCTCCAGGCCACCAGTGAACCCCAGTGGAGGCACCATCTCATCATTTGTCTTCTTCTTAAAGCTTACCAGAAGATTCTTCTGCATCTGCCTCCCCTTCTTCCATTCCCATGTCTTTTTATCCACTCACATCTTCCTGCAATCAATCTCCTCCATTACATTACATCTTCAAAGACCATCCAGGCCTTCACTCTCTGCTCCACAGCCCCTTCCAACTCCCACAATGCTGTCAGTAGATCCTCTTCCTCCTCCTCAGTCCCCCTCACTCTTGATACCTTGCACTCGATGGGGTCCCACTTCAACACTCTTGGCCAGACACTCACCTTCCCTATTGCCTCATTCCCAGCCACCCTCAGTCTCACTTCCACATCTCCTGTCCTAAATGTCATCCCCTCCTACATCTGAAAGCCAATATCCACAACATCCCCATACTCCTTCATTACCTCACTGACCCTACCCCTTGTCTCCTCCACTGACACTATAGGGACCCCCTTGATCACTAGGTGCACCACCCTGGGGTCCTAGTGCAAGTACCTCAACATCGGAACCACGAACTCGCCCACAGTGATTCTCTTTGACAGAGCCTTTGCCAGATGATTCTTCTCTACAAATCCAACCTCCACTCCCTCCAGCCCCTTCAGGAACTTCACTAATGCCATGTCCACCAGATGCTTCTCCAGGAGCCCCAAAACTATCTTTGCCATCACTGCCAGGCTCTGGAAGCTCACTGTGACTAATTCAGAGATCAATTTCTTCAGTAATGGTACCACCATCAGGCCCATTACACCATCCAACAGAATGTCTCCATGCACCAGCCCCAATCCCTCCTGGCTCCCCTTGCTACCATCAACAGTCACATCTGGATTTTTTTCCAGATTGGCCATCACACCTCCATTAGCAGTCCCAGCCCCTATATTAGTCACACCTCCCCAGCCTCCATCTTCCTCCCCCCAGAGAGCACTCATCCAGTACTTCCAGACTTCCTCTTCTCCTTCCCTACTGTCTTCCATCCTTCGGTCCCCTCTCCCACTCTACTATTCTTGACTGCCACCACAAAGCTTACTGCCCCACCATCTCCAGCCATCTTGCTTGACTCCTGCCCCCCTCCTACTTCTCCACCCATTAATAGTCCAAAGAACTCTGGCCCCAGACCTATCCCTTCCTTTCCATACTGCCATTTGAAGACAGACCCATCACCCACACTAGTATACTTGCCAGATCCTTGCTTGGTTGCCATTGCCATAAGAGTTTTCTCTAAGAAATGACAGAAAGTGTGTCAAAAAGTGTATGGGAAATTTGTGTAACATTAAAGTTACCAGAGAGAGAGTTGCCCTATCTCTCCCTTGTCATGCTGCCATTTGAAGGCCAGTCCATCCCCCACACCAGTATGCTTGCCATAACCTTGCTTGGTTGCCATCACCTTAAGAGTTTTCTCCAAAAAACAATGGAAAGTGTATCAAAAAGTGTGTGCAGAATTTGTGTAATTTGAACGTTACCAGAGAGAGATGGGGGATGTACCAGTGTTGATGCTGGTACTAGTGTTTAGTGGTATAATATTCAATTACTGAAGATCGAGTGATTTCCTAATTTGGTGGCATTCTTGGGTTGTGTGTGAATGGGTTTCCTTCTTTGAGCGATGGTGGATAATTCATGTGATCGATTTTGCATATGGCGAATTTGGTGGATTTTTTTAAAAGCATGGCTCTCTGAGAATCAATGATCAGGTGGGTTTTCTTAATGGTGCGGGTTCTCTGAATGCAGGATGTTCGTGATGGCGATCAATGGGCGATCAGGTTTCCTTAATGGTGCAAATTGAATGGTCGATGCATTTTCTCGAGCAATGCAGCTAAGCGGTCGATACAGGTTACTTGAATGATGTGGACTGAATGAGGCAGATTGGCAGAGTGCAGTAGATCAGTGGATGAAAACGTGGCAGACTTTTCTCTTGAAAACGGGGTGGCTTATTCCTTAAGTGGCGGAATACTTGGGCAATGCAGATCAGTGGTTCGGTGGACAAAAATGTGGCAGATCGGCAGACAAAAACATGGCGGACTTCAGCTGACAAAGTTGTGTCAGGACTGCTTCGTTTGCATGAATGGATTCACTGTGAAGGTGCATCAGAACTGGCTTTAAGAGGTGGATTACTTGAAAATGATGAACTTCTCTTCAGGCTTATCTGGCAAGCAAACCAAAAACTTCTTTGTATTGAAAAGTGGACCAGAGTGGAAATGAACAATGCTCACAATTTCTTGGCAGTGACTTGTTGGCAGGTTTCTCCTCCTAAGTGTACCAGATAATTGACTTTTGCTTTTTGAACTTTTGGAACTGAGGTTTATTCACTTTTGTCTCTGAGGTATTTTATTCATTGTGGTTGCTATCTGGTTGCAATCTGGCTAATTATAGAGTGCTATTTATGGGGTTATAGTTACTGTAAGGGGTTATCGTCACTGTAAGGGGTTATCATCACTGTAAGGGGTTATGGTCACTATAAAGAGTTACAGTCACTGTAAGGGATTTTTCCTACTTTAGCTATCTGAGTTATTTATACAGTTTTCCATAGCAATGGTTGCTGAGCTAGTTGCTATGCTAAGTGTTCATGTCATCTGACTGAATTATGAGATAGCTACATTTTTGTGATTTGTTACAATAGACAGATAGCTGGTCATGAAGGTGCTGGTGGTGAGACTACAGATGGTAGTGCAATAGGTCCTTGAGGAGCAGAGAGGATTTATTAATAGAAGATTAATTAGAAATATGTAGTATAGCTTAGGTGCATGGAATTATTAAAGAGATAAGGACTGATGGTATGAATAGCCAGCTGGTTATCTTAGATTAGGAGAAGACCTATGATAGAGTATGGCAAGTCTGGTTGGAGAAGGTACTGGCAAGAATTGGAATTCCTAGAAGTCTGAAGTGGCAGGACTGGTGATCTGGAAAAAAAAGGAGATGTGACTGCTGATCAATTCAAGAGGGTAGTTGAGGAATCATTGGTAACACATAAGGGTGACCTGGCTGATGGTGTGACAGGGCTGGTGGTGGCACTGTTACTCATGAAGTCCATCTCAGAATTTGTAGTCACACTTAGCTTTCAGGGGCTGGCAGTGACAGCTAGGGTGATACTGATGATTCTGGGTAGACAATTGAGTGAGGTGGCCTTGGTGAAGTTTATGAAAGGGCTGGAAGGAGTGGAAGTTGGATTTGTCAAGAAAGAACATGTATTGGTGGCAGTGGCTAAAGGGGTACAAGTTGGAGAGGTCACTGTCACACACATCTCAAAAACCGTACAACCCCTGTAACCAAAAACCCTTCAGAAATGACAATTGACAGGAAATTACTTGTAGAAGGCACCCCTGTGCAGTACCAACCCCCTGAGAACAAGCCTGTTTCTACAGGCAAAATTGCAAAGGTCTTCCCTGATGGGAGATACCTTGTCAAGGATAACAACAAGGTTAAAGAGTATGGTGTCCCATGGGAGAGCATCCTCAAGAAGCTCTGAAATCTCCTGTTGGGAAAGTCTACCCCCAATAGAGACAGAATGGCAAGGATATGGCAAAACATCCACCACCATAGAAGATGAAGATGAAAGTGAAGCAAATTTTCTACAAGAACTAGGAAGTAACTTTGACATCCCTGTAAATCAAGACAGCAAGCCAGAAGAACTCTTTGTTGGAGTCATTGACATTGGGGGTCTACAAGCAAGAATTGATGGAGACAATAATGAAAAAGCAGCACATAAATTTGCAGGACCATCCACACAGCTGCCACTCTCATTGATAGAAAACTGAATCATATGAGCCTTCTGCCTAGGCATGTGTGAGAATTTCAACTGCTTTTACTTACTAAGAGATAATTATAGCAACTGCTGAATCCTGGATATTGTAACATGCCTGGCTCAATAGAGGCAAATTATAAGATTGGATGGCTGTTGTAGATTGGCTTGAGCCCCCAGTTACTTTGTCAAAAAGCAACAAAATGTTCAGGTATTATATAGATCTGGTACTGGTGTTGGTATTTAGTAGTATAATATTCAATAGCTGGAGACTTCTGCATGTGATTTCCTAATTTGGCAGCATTCTTGGGTTGCATGTATGAGTGGATTTTCTTCTAGAGTAACAGTTGATCTCAGCATAATGGTGGATAATTTCATATGAACCGAGTGGTTGGATTTCTCAAATTTGGCAGATTTTCTTAGAAGAGCAGGCTCTCTGGAACTGATGATCAGTTTCCTTTAAGAGTGTGGGTTCTCTAAGCCCATGACAGGTAATTGGCTTATTCAGGCAAGCAGACTAAAAGTGGTGAGTTTCTCAGATGCAGTCTTCAGACAATGTAGTTAAGTGAGTGATGTGGGCAGAATGAGGCAGATTGGTGGAATGTGGCAAATCAGTGGATAAAAGGTAGAATGATGTGGACTTTCTCTTGAAAATGGCAGCTTATTCCTTACGTGGCAGATCTCTTAAAAATGGTGGACTTTTCTTGAAAATGATGAACTTCTTTATATCAGAAAGTGGACCAGAGTGGAAATGAGGTACCAAGCTCACAATCTCCTAGAAGAGGCTCTAGAGTGGGCATTTCTCCTAAGTGTTTCAATCCAATTTTTAGGATCAAGTAGCTTTTGGCAGGCATATCTCTCAAAGTGTTGTAGGCAGACTTGTCTTTTGCTTTTTAGTTTCAATTTTGGAACTGAGGTTTATTCACTCTTGTCTCTGGAGTATTTTATACATTGTGGTTGCTACCTTGGTTGCTATCTGGCTAATTATAGATTTGCTATTTATGGTGTATTTTGGGGTGACAGCTGCTGTTAGGGTAACAGCCACTATCATGGTGACAGCCACTATCAGGGATTTTCCCTATTTTAGCTATCTGGTTATTTATACAGTTTTCTGCAGCAATAGTTGCTGTGCTGGTTACTATACTAAGTGTTCATATTATCTGGTTTGTTTGCATCATCTGGTTAATTATGAGGAGGCTATGTTTTGGTGGTTTGTCACATCAGCCCCCACTAAAGAATGGTCTGTCCCAGACTATCCTTTAGTCATCATTCCAGTAAGCATAAGCATCTTCAGCATCTATGCCCATACCATCATCTCTCTCTGTATCTGGGTCACTCTATTCAAGTTCTGGTTCTTCCTCTTATTCTTTGGGAAATAGGATATTGAGTTATTGAAAAATACTCTAAAAGGTGGTTTCATTCATCTGGTAGATGTCATTGAGGCTGAGATAACACTGTACCAGGGCTCTAATATTTCATTTATATAGGGTGTAGATTCATTTGGCAGTTCTTGCTTCTTTGAGGATAATTCCAGCTGGGCTCTTGATGTAAGATTGGTCTGATAACAATTGTCTGATATTGTAGAAGACCTGCAGATGGTGGATCTGAAGCAACCTTTGGGCAATAGTAAGGTTCTCTTGATGCTTCTGGATCAATTGTATTGGAGTTCCTTCAAGTTGGCAGAACTGGAGCAAGGGAATTGGTAGGGCTTAGAAGAAGCTGAGGATGAGGGTCTGGAGGTGCTGGTCTATCCTCTGAGTCATGGTTTGTACAGGTATATCTTGAGGCAGTTGCTGTGAATTGAAGTTCTCAAGATTCATCCATCCATGCTTCTTATATAGATGTCAGTTCCTCTGATGTTGTGTACAAGATATGGTCATTCCCATTTCAGTTCCAGTTTGGTAGCAAAGTTTGTTTCAATCAGGCTTCTCCAAACTAGGACTTGATCTCTAATCTTGATCTTCTGATCCTTCTGCTTCTGGTCATAATACTTCTTTTGTCTTTCCTGGGCCTTGATAATCTGGTTTCAGGCATTTTTTCGCAGCTGATCTCCTTTTTCAAGAAGCTTTCTAAGGTTCTCATAGTCAGCAGTTCTGGTCCTCTTGGCAAACATCATTTCGAAAGGCTTTTGTTTGGTTGAGGCAGCAGAGGTGTTTCAGATTTCCCACAGGATTTCAAGTAAGCAGAGATCCCAATTGGTAGGATTAACCTTGATAAGTTCTTTCTTGATAGTCTGGTTCATTCTTTCAGTCATTCCATTGGTTTGAGGGTGATAAGAGGTGGTTCTTTTCAGGTGAATTCCATAAAACTTGAGATTATGTTATTTACAAATTCAATTCCTTGGTCAGAGATGAGTTCTTCAGGGGGTCCATATCAGTGGGTGAGGTCATGAAGGTGTCCAACAATGATCAGGGCATCTGCAATCTCCATAGGATATGTTTCAGGCCATTTGGTCAGATGTTCAACAAATACTAGGATGTATCTGTTTCATTTTGGTATTACTGGCAGAGGTCCAATTACATCTACTCTCCATCTTTAGAAGATGTGAGTAGATGGGGGAATCAGTTGTAGAGTAGCTTAATAGTTCTTCCTTCCTTGATACTTCTGGCAGGTGTTGCAATTCTGGATGATGTCTCAGACTTGTGTTCTGAGGTAGGGTCAATGTTGGTAATTTTTTTGAATCTTGTCTTCTGTATTTGTCTGTCCTTGGTGGGCTTTCTGGTGTTCTTGTTAGATGAGATCTTCTTGCTCCTTGATGGTCTTGGGAACTTCCTTGAGGGTGCAGTTCCAAGGTACACCCTTTCTTTGATTCATTGGGTCATATGGGAAAGAACATCAACATTGTTGTGAGTTCTTCCCACTTTATAGATGATGTTGATTTTGTAATTTTGAAGGATAAGGATCTATTGGGCAAGGATTCCAGTGGGGTCTTTTTGGTACAGTAACCATTTGAGGGCTGCATGGTCTGTGATCAGGGTGAACTTTCTTCTAATAAGATAATATTTGAACATGGTGTCTGCCTATATGACTGCAAGGTATTCCAATTTGGTGCTCCCATAGTTGGTCTGCTGCTTGTCAGTGGCTCTGCTTGCATAAGCTATCACATGGTGTTGTTTGTTACATCCTTCTTGTGCAAGGATTGCTCTAAGGCCATTCTTGAATGCATTAGTATACAGAATAAAAGGTTTCTGCAGATCTGGCTGGACTAGGATTGGTGTTGAGGTCAGGCAGTGTTGTAGTTTTTGGAAGGCTTCTTCTTGTGGTTCTTTCAATTGAAACAATACTCCTTTCTTTAGTAAGGTTCAGATTGGGGCAGAGATTTTGGAAAATCTCTTAATAAATCTTCTGTAGTAAGATGCAAGCATCAGGAAGGATAGGGCTTCTTTCAGAGTCTTGGGGACAGGGAAGTTGTTGACTTTTTCGATCTTCTTGGGGTCTGCATGTGTTCCATCTTTAAAAACTATGAATCCAAGGAATTCAAGCTTCTGTTTGCCAAAGTAGCACTTCTTTGAATTGAGTCTCAGGTGGTTTTGTCAGGTGAGTTTGAAAAACTCTTCAAGGTCTTGCAGGTGGTCTTTAAAATTTACTTAGTAGATATTGGAATCATCTACGTAAACAATCAGACAGTGGTGGATGAGGGGGGCATATACTGAGTTCATCATTCACTGGAAGGTTGGGGGTGCATTGCAGAGTCCAAAGGGCATTCAGAGGTACTCAAACAATTTTCCAAGGGCAAGGAAAACTGTCTTTCGAATGTCTTTAGGGTCCATTGGTATCTCTTGGAATCCTGTGAATAGATCCATACTGCTGAAGTATCTCACATTTTGTAGGTCATCAATTCGGGGCAAGGGGTATGCATCTTTCTTAGTTACTGTGTTAAGTTTCCTGAAGTCTACAACAAGTCTCCATCCTCCTTTATTTGGTACTATAAGTATAGGGCTGGCCCAAGGGCTGGTAGAGGCTCAGATGACTCCATTGTCTAAGAGTTCCTGTATATGTTCTTTTTCGAATATCTTCAAGTGGTGGGGTATCCTGTATGATTTCTGTCAGATGTGTGTTGCATTTCCTGTATTTATACTGTGGTGGTATGATGGGTTGTATGGCAGGTTGCCATAGTCTGTGGTGAAGATGTCCTGATATTTATGAAGGAGTTTGTGCAATTGTTGTTGTTGCTGAGGGGTCAATTCTTCTCCAATGTTTGTGGAAGGCTTTACTTTTTCCTGGGTCGCAGAGGGGCCTTTCCTTTCTTCTGTAACCTTTCGCCATTTCCCTGTAAGTTTAATTCATAAACTTCTCTATATGTTTGATTGAGGTAAGACACAAGGTGTCCAATGATGGTTCCTTTTGGCAGGATAATATGGTCCCAGCTTGTGTTGGTTGCTCAAGAGTGTACTGGGTTCATCTTGTCAGGAAATGTGTATCCTTCTATATGCAGATTTCAGATTTCTTCATTGGGTTCGAAGAAGAGATTCCTGGGATCTAGTGGTGCAAAGATTTCGATGGTGGTCTGCTCTCCTGGCTCAAGGATGAGGTTCTTGTGAAGCTTCACTAGTTGGCAGAAAACTTGCTGAGGGATATTTGCTTTGAATCAGCTGACCTGAAGGAGATATACTTCCTTCTTGTCTGAGCTTCCAAATCCTTTGATTTGTCTGATTCCTTGAGTGAGCTTGGGTACTTCTTACAACTGAGAAGTCTTATATTCGAGGAAGACTGCTTGAGTGATTTTGTCTCCTTTATTGATTGGAATCCATTTACTACTTCCATTTCTTAAGATAACCTTGATTTTACCTATATATCCTGGGTCAATGGTTCCTCCTTCAGTAGAAAGTCCTTCAAGGGCTAGACTAGACCTTGAGATTAACTGAATGTAGGTTCCTTTTAGTGGTTGCATAACAATACTGGTTCTGATGAGCTTTGTACTTTCAGAGCCCATAGTAGTATCACAAAGACTGCTGAGATCATAGCCAATATCTTCTTAATAAGCCTTTTTCCATGGAATTGCATTGGGATGAAGTAGGGTGAATTGTGCAATATTCTTGCCAAGTATAGGCTGTCCATAGACTGAGGCTCCTGTGGCATTAGATTTCCAACCTCTGATGTCTAGGTGTGGCCATCTTGCTCCAGTAAAGAGGTCCCAAAGATAATTGATTCCTCTTTTTCCAGTGGGGTCCAGGGCTTCCATGAAATTGATAACATCATCTATCTATCCTTGGTGAGTTGTATGGTGAATGAGAGCTAGGATATCTTCTCCTAGGTCATATATCCTGAGGACCTTTCTTGTGAGTTTCTTCTTTTTCTTCTTTCGAATCTGGACTCAGTCATCTTCTCTTTTGAGTGTGTGTACAATTACATCTTTGCTGAGATGGATCTTTTCATGTTAACAAGGCCAGCATCTTGGGTGCTTTCCATGATGGCAATATCCCATGGCTTGGAAGTGTTTCAATTTCTTCTAGCTTTGGAAATCTGCATCCATTCACATCATACTTTGGGGGGAGGGTAGAGAGGGGTTTCACTTCTGTCTGGGTGTAGAATCCTACTCCATATCCTCTCTTTGTGAGTGTGGTAATTGATTCTTGGAATGAGATTCCTTCTGCAATGATTTTCAGAGATTCCTTTTTGATAGGCTGCCTGGCTTGCTGGTCCAATATATGGCATTTATAGCAATAATCTCTTGGGGAATGGAAAATAACTTGATGGGGGCATCTGCCCATTTGAAAGGCTCTCTCTTGATGGGTTTCAGGCCTTGGGATAACTGGTTGTGAGCTGGGTCCAGCTTCTTCTTCACTCCAGGGGATATTATCATCTTCTCCTTCTTGTGGTGCCCAATTTGGATCATTCCATGAGACAATTGCAGGGAGCTCTTTATTTTCGGAAATGCCATCATCTTCTTCCTCTGGTGGTTGATCCCAAATTGCTTGTACTTCTGCTGCTTCAATTTCAGGATTGGGCATGACTTGTGCATGGCTTTTTAGCTGAGTATTGTGAAGGCATTTCTTCTTTCTTCTTCTGCATTCAGTGCAAGTAGTGCCAGGGCTTTTTCGAATTCCCACATATCTGGATGAGTGTTCTTCACATTTCTATCTTTGGAGGCATTTGGTGCATCCTCTGGCTTCTCCAGCAATGGCTCTGATTGTGATGGGGATAGTATCTTGTGCCCATACATTATTTTCTAGTCTGTCTTCTACCATATTGATTTGGGGCCTCAGTCTGGAGTCATTGTCATTTTCAGAATCCTCCTCTTCTTCTTCTTCTATAGTGGATTCCTCACTACTGACATATTCTTCTTAAATGGTCACCTTCTTCTTCTTCTTTGATGACTTGAAGCTGGTGATGGGAGTTGGGCAGGCTGGTGGAGTGGTGCAGACCCCAGAGCATTGGCTAGGAGAGTGCAAGGTGCTGGAGGACTTTTGGAGAGAGGTGGGGCAGTGTATGGATAGGGTAAATAGGGAGTATGAGCTGAGGAGGTAAGATGTACTTCAGGAAAGGGTACTAGGTGTAGTAGGCAATGAGTGGCTCACACTGGGGTGGGTCATTGCAGTATAGGTAGGGATGGCAGGACACTGGTTGGCAGTATTCAAGGATGGAAAGAAGTTGACTCTGGGGGAAAAGATAGAGAGGTGGTGGTGATTGATGAAAGACATACTGACAGATTGACAGAGGGGCTGGGGCTCTGGAGAGGGGAGCTGAAGGAAGCTAGTTGATGTCATATATAGTAAGAGTGAGGAATGAGTGTGGGTGATCAGCAATGAGATAGTGTTTGAGAGAGTGGAGGGGGAGAGGAGAGTGAGTGTAGAGGTAGGGTAATATGGTATAAGTTGGGGCTACTGATGTGGTATGAGGACAAATGCAATGTTTAGATATGTGTCTTAGTAATAAATGTGGCTATGGCCTATAGAGAAAA
>RQIL01007598.1:0-12209 GCA_003951145.1 Jimgerdemannia lactiflua | reverse complement strand
ATACTGATTCTTGAAGCCAGGTATTAGTCTCTTAAATAACATGATCTTTATTTTAGCTTAGATTATTATTGCTCTTTTTGGTCTAATCACTTGATAGATTAGGTGAATCATTAGATAATATTATCTAGTTATTATAATATATGATTGATATTATTATCTGATTGAGGTAGTTATAGGATCTGTTATCATTACTCTATATTCTAGTATTATCAATTGTATATGTCACAATATTTATTTATTTGGTAGTAGTAAAAAAGTTAAATCTCCCTCCTTATTAGTATAAATACCTTTGTGACATCATATCTTCTCAGAAGAATATATAACAGCCTCAATAGCAAGTAGCACACCTCATGCAGGCCCATCAAGAGGTAAGCAATGGAGGATATATTAGATTCTAAAGATAATAAATCTGAACTAGTAGTGGGCCCCTCCACTATATCAAGAAAACTCACCTCAAGTTGCTATAATCAGAACCATACAATAGAAAAAATGGTGATATCAAAACCTGACTCTTCAATATAAAACAGTATTTAGTAATAATAAATATATCAAATGAGGAATCTGTCACTTATATAGAAGTACTGCTATGAGGAAATGCAACCATTTGATAAAAAATAAAATTTTAAGTAGTAAAGAATAAGGATAAAGACCCTCCAAACTGGAATAAGTTTCAAGATCAATTCACATAGTAGTTTAAGTCCATCAATTTAAAAAAGAAGACTAGAGACAAGTTGGTATCTCTATGATAGACAAGATCTGTTAAGGTCTATATTGCTATCTTTATAAGTAGATCAATGATATCAGTAAAGCTGAAAAGCCTAATAGATATATATATAAGGACTTAAGGATCACACTAGACAAGAAGTGAACTATAAGATCCAGATACTATCAAGGAAGTAATATTGATTGCTAACTGATTTGATACAATCTCTTTTGGAAGAAGCTAATTATTTAAATAAGTCAAGAGACTTTAACAAGAATATAAACATTCTAGGAAAATAATAGAATCTGCTCTAATGGATTTAGATATCATTACTAAATTGAAGCTTATACCTAAGAAAAAAGAAAAATTGTACAAAAGTAAATTCTGTTTCTATTACTAAGAAGAAGAATGCCTCACTACCAAGTACCTAAGATGACTATGGATAAGACAGAAACAAAAAAGGCCCTGGATATTACTAAGAAGAAAATAGTAATACCAATCACTCAAACTAAAGAAATATATTGTGACAGACCACAAGAACATACCACCCAAATTATTGCCAGATGATAAGCCAGATGACACAAACAGCCAGCCAGATGACACGAACAAACCAGATGATATGAACACTCAGCATAGTAACCAGCCCAGCAATCATTGCTGCAGAAATTATATAAATAACCAGATAACCAAAGAAGAGAATAATGTGGACAGTGGCTGTCCACCAGACAGTGGTTGTCTGCCCAAATACACTATAAAATAGCACTATATAAATAGCCAGATAGCAACCAGGTAGCAACCAACTTGTATAAAATACCCCAGAGACAAGAGTGAATAAACCTCAGTCCGAAATTGAATCCAAAGCAAAAGACAAGTCTGCCTACAACACTTTGAGGGATACACCTGCCCAGAGCCACTTGGTCCAGAAAGAATTGCAACACTTAGGAGAAATGCCCACTCTAGAGCTTCTTCTAGGAGATTGTAGGCTTGGTACCTCATTTCCACTCCGGTCCACTTTCCAATACAAAGAAGTTTTCTTGGTTCACTTGCCAGATAAGCCTGAAGAATTCTGCCTCTCAAAAGCCAGTCTTTGATGCAACTTTAAGAAGTCTGCCAATCCACCATGTACTGCTGATCCACATTTGTTCAAGTCCGCTGTTTTATTCAAGTTTGCCACTTAAGGAATAAGCCGCCATTCATCTGATCTGCTATGCTTTGCAGAATCTACATCGTCCATTTAACTGCATCATTTGAAGACTGCACCAGAGAAACCTGCCGCATTTAGTTCATCTGCTGGAAAAGGCACCTGATCACTGGTCTCCTGAATTAGCATACAAGTTTGCCATCATGCCAGCAGCCAGAACCCGCACTCTTAAGGAAACTGATCATCGGTTCCTAGAAGAGCCCACTCTATTAAGGAAATCTGTCAATTTCGTCATACACAAGATTGCCAAGTGACACAAAATTACCCACCATCACTCAAAAAGGAAACCCATTCACACGTGCAACCCAAGAATGCTGCCTAAAAAGAAAATCATCCAAATCGCATGCAGAAGTCTCCAGCTGTTGAATAATATACTACTAAACACCAGTATCAGTATCAACACCAGTACCAGACCTATAATACCTGAACATTTTGTTGCTTTTTGACAAAGTAACTGGGGGCTCAAGCCAATCTACACAGCTGCCCAACCTTGTAATTTGTCTCTATTGAGCTGGGCATGTTACATTTGGGGGCTCAACTGGGAATATTCTCAAAAGAATTATCGTGACTTTTCAGCTCACAGAACCCAACCTTCAACCTGAAGACCAGCACCACTACAACCTTTGATACAGTACCAATCTCAGCTACTACAGGAGAAGAAATCCCAGCTCTACAAATTGTTTGGACAGGAAGAAGTGTAATTACCTCTAGAATCAGATACCACTCAGCATCAGAAGGATCTGATATTGCAGAAGCCAGCACTGTATGAAATCCTCCACCAATACCACTAGCAGATACACCAACCAGAGATTTCGATGAGCTCATACCAAACAAAGTAGACAACACCAATCAAGACTTTGATAACCTTGTTCAAGACCTCAACAATTATCTTGAAAGATTCCCTCCAAGAGTCTTCCTTGACTTACTCAGACCAGAAACTCCAATTCCAAGAAACCAACCCACAAGACTCCCCAGAATAGTACTGAGAAAGGCACCATCTCCCAGATCCCTTGCACCTTCAAGTTCATACCCATCAACAGCCAACAACTCAGAATCAGAACCAGAAATCGAAACAGAATCAGAAGACAGTGAAGACGAAATGGGCACAACTCTACCCACATTTGCAGGATACCCAGAGGAGGATCCAAGAGAATTTATAGATGCAATTGAAGGAATAGCAGTCTCTGAGAGATTTGTCAACCCAAAGATGAATCAATGTCTTCAAGGCACAGCTGAGAGAACCAGCCAAAGGCATCTTCACCAGAACTGCAAATGATGTTGACACAGACCTAGGAGATATCATGGAGAATGCAAGGTCAGAAGAAGAACAATATGAGGCCATGCAGTACTGGATCATCGAAAAGTATACAGGAAATGAAACCCACCACAAAGCTCAAAAATCCATCGTGGGAATGAAGATGAACCTTGGAGAATCCCCAAGAGCATTCTTCACCAGAATTCAGAAGAGAATGCATGCTGCTGGATTCAATGCTGCCAATCAAGACACCATCGGTCCAATGACCTTCATGAATGGAATCCCACCCAACATTACTCAACATGTCCGAACCCTGGGCATCAGGAAGCCTGAAGAGCAAGTAGATGCAGCCCAAGGATACTTCAATGTCAAACAAGGAACCACCTGGACTGACAATTGGAAAGAAGACAAAGAAGACCTCCTGGTCAAAGCCCTGCAAGGAATCCTTCAAGGAGAATCAAAAGGAGAGAAGCCTACCAAAGAATGGAAGAAGGACAAGAATGAGATTCAAGACCTCAACTCAAAAGTAGACAGACTGGTCAGCCAGATTGAAAGGCTCTCTACACGTGAAAATCAGAATTACCAGCCAAGGTATCCCCCTCAAGAAAATCGGAACTACCAGCCAAGGTATCCTCCACATGAAAATCAGGATTACCAGAGGAACTATTCCTCCTCTGATAGCCGAAACTATCCTTCAAAAGATAGAGCAGAAATCCAATGCTATAAGTGTGGACAGTAAGGACATTATGCTTCCAAATGCAACAACCAAGGCAGCTCAAGGAATTCTGAGCCACCAAACTGAAAAAATACCTACAACAAGAAGACAGAAGCTTATCTGGTAGAAGACTATGAGCAGAGTGACAGTGAAGAATACAGCAACCTAGACTTGTATCCAACCAAGACTGAGTATGGAGAAACAGTCTATCCAGCAGAGAAGAGAAAGAGAGCAGTAGGCCACCCCAGAGTAGTGGGATGCCTCCCAAAAGAACAAGCAGGAGAACTATTCAAGATGAAGATGAGGAGGGACAGATTGATACACCTCCCTGCTCCCCTTCATCCTTCATTTCTGGAGCTACCATCAATGGAGAAGATCCTCTACCAGAATCTGCTGATGAAGATATGGGAGAAGAACCAGAATACGAAACCAAGACTCCAAAGTCAAAGAAGAAATACATCCCAAAGACCATGCCCCAGGACAGCTACAATGAAGCCTGGAAGAAGATCCAAGAAGCTAAGATAGAAGTCCCACTCTTGCAGTTCCTTCAACTGACATCTGCTGGAGTAAGGAACTAATTACTGCAAACAACCAGATCTTATACAGGAAGAGTTCCCATCCCTCAAAAAGAACCAGCAACCCCAGCAGTACAAGCTGCAGAAAGACATGTCAGCACCTATCTGTTTGGAGAAATCAGAGGCCAGAAGGCGAAAATCCTCATTGATACAGAAGCAGCTGTATGAATCATTGCCAAGAAATTCCTGGACAGCATTCAATGGCCCATTGATGGACCCTCCAGCCTCAGCATCATAGTAGCTGATGGAGCCCGAACTCAACCCCTGGGAGAAGTCTGAAACATCACCATCACCCTTGGACACATTCAGTTTGCTATCTCCAAGGCAGTTGTGACCGAAGCTGTCACTTATGACATGATCCTTGGTACCAATTGGATGCAGGAGATGAATGCAGATATCAACATTGGCCAACAAGTACTCAAATTCGACTACAGAGGAAAGAAGTACCAAGTTAAAGTCACCAGCTTCAAGCCATTAAAGAAGAAGAAGAAAGTGACCATCCAAGAAGAATATACCAGCAGTGAAGAATCCACCACTGAGGAGGAAGAAGAAGAGGGCTCTGAAAATGACAATGACCCCAGGCTGAGACCCTGAATCAATATGGTAGAAGACAGACCAGAAGATAATGTGTGGGCACAAGATACTATCCCCATCACAATTGGAGCTATCACCAGAGAAGCCAGAGGATACATCAAATGCCTCCAAAGATAGAAATGTGAGGAACACTCATCCAGACATGTGGGAATTCGAAAGAGTCCTTGCACTACATGCCCTGAATGCAGAAGAAAGCAGAAGAGATGCCTCCACAATATTCAGCTGAAAGGCCATGCACAAGTAATGCCCCACCCCGAAATTGAAGCAGCTGAAGTTCAAGCAATTTGGGACCAGCCCCCAGAAGAAGAAGATGACAGTATTTCCGAAAATGAAGAGCTCCCCACAGCTGTTTCATGGGATGATCCAAATTGGGCACCACAAGAAGGAGAAGAAGACAACACCCCCCTGGAGTGAAGAAGAAGCTGGACCCAGCTCACAACCAGTCATTCCAAGACCCGAAACCCATCAAGAGAGAGCCTTCCGAATGGGCAGATGCCCTCATCAAGTCATCTTCCACTCATCAAGAGACTACTGCTATCAGTGCCACATATTGGACCAGTAAGCCAAACAGCCCCTTGGACCAGAATCCCTGAAAATCATTGCAGAAGGAACCTCATTCCAAGAATCTACCACCTCACTTGTAAAAAGAAGACATGGAGTCAGATTCTACACCCAGACAGAAGTGAAACCTCTCTCTACCCTCCCACCAAAGTATGACATGAATGAATACAGATTTTCGAAGTTAGGAGAAATTGAAGAAAGAAAGAAACACTTCCAAGCCATGGGATATTGCCATCATGGAAAGCACCCAAGATGCTGGCCTTGTCAATACAAAAAGATCCATCTCAGCAAAGATGTGATTGTACACACACTCAAGAGAGGAGATGACCGAGCCCAGATTCAAAGGGAGAAAAAGAAGAAGCCTGCAAGGAAGGTCCTTAAGATATATAACCTAGGAGAAGATATCCTGGCTCTCATTTATCATGCAACCCACCAAGGATGGATAGATGATGCCATCAATTTCATGGAAGCCCTAGACCCCACTGGAAAAAGAGGAATCAACTACCTTCGAGACCCCTCTACTGGAGCAAGATGGCCACACCTAGACATCAGAGGTTGGAGATCTAATGCCACTGGAGCCTCAGCCCATGGACAGGATATACTTGGCAAGAACATTGCACAGTTCACCATACTTCATCCCAATACAATCCTACTGAAAAAGACACACCAAGAAGATGTTGGCTATGATCTCAGCAGTCTTTATGACACCACTATGGGCCCTGAAAGTACAAAGCTCATCAGAACCGGTATTGCCATGCAACCACCAAAAGGGACTTATATCCAGTTGACCTCAAGATCTGGACTAGCCCTTGAAGGACTCTCTACTGAAGGAGGAACCATTGACCCAAGATACATAGGTGAAATCAAGGTCAACTTAAGAAATGGAAGTAGTGAATGGATTCAAATCAACAAAGGAGACAAAATCACTCAAGCAGTCTTCCTTGAGTACAAGACTCCTCAGCTACAAGAAGTACCCAAGCTTACTCAAGGAACCAGACAAACCAAAGGATTTGGAAGCTCAGACAAGAAGGAAGTACACCTCCTGTAGGTCAGCTGATTCAAAGCAGATGCTCCTCAACAAGTTTTCCACCAACCAGTGAAGCTTCACAAGAACCTCATTCTTGAGCCAGGAGAGCAGACCACTATCGAAATATTTGCACCACCAGACCCCAGGAACCTTTTCTTTGAACCCAACGAAGAAATCCGAAATCTGCACATAGAAGGGTATACCTTCTCTGACAAGATGAATCCAGTACACTCTCGAGCAACCAACACAAGCTGGGACAACATCATCCTGTCAAAAGGAACCATCATTGGACACCTTGTGCCATATCTCAACAGAACATACAGAGAAGTTTATGAATTAAACTTACAAGGAAATGGCAAAAGGTCACAGAAGAAAGGAAAGGCCCCTCTGCGACCCAGGAGAAAGTAAAGCCTTCCACAAACATTGGAGAAGAATTGATCCCTCAGCAACAACAACAATTGACTGAACTCCTTCATAAATATCAGGACATCTTCACCACAGACTATGGCAACCTGCCATACAACCCATCACACCACCACAGTATAAATATAGGAAATGCAACACCCATCTGACAGAAACCATACAGGATACCCCACTACTTGAAGACATTCGAAAAAGAACACATACAGGAACTCTTAGACAATGGAGTCATCCGACCCTCTACCAGCCCTTGGACCAGCCCTATACTTATAGTACCAAAGAAAGGAGGATGGAGACTAGTTGTAGACTTCAGAAAACTCAATACAGTAACTGAAAAAGATGCATACCCCTTGCCCCAAATTGATGACCTTCTGGACCAGCTACAAAATGCAAGATACTTCAGCAGTATGGATCTATTCACAGGATTCCATGAGATACCAATGGACCCCAAAGACATTCAAAAGACAGCTTTCCTTGCTCTAGGAAAATTGTTTGAGTACCTCCGAATGCCTTTTGGACTCTGCAATGCACCCCCAACCTTCCAGTGAATGATGAACTCAGTATATGCCCCTCTCATCCACTACTATCTGATTGTTTATGTGGATGACTCCAACATCTACTCAGCAAATTTCGAAGACCACCTACAAGACCTTGAAGAGTTTTTCAAACTCACCCAACAAAACCACCTGAGACTCAACTCAAAGAAGTGCTACTTTGGCAAACAGAAGCTTGAATTTCTTGGATTCATAGTCTCCAAGGATGGAACACATGCAGACCCCAAGAAGATTGAAAAAGTCAACAACTTCCCTGTTCCCAAGACCCCAAAGGAAGCCCTGTCTTTCCTGATGCTTGTATCTTACTATAGAAGATTCATCAAGAGATTTGCTGAAATCTCTGCCCCAATTCGAATCTTGCTGAAGAAAGGAGTACTGTTCCAATGGAAAGAACCACAAGAAGAAGCCTTCTGAAAATTACAATACTGCCTGACCTCAGCACCAATCCTAGTCTGATCAGATCTGCAGAAACCTTTCATCCTGTACACTGATGCATCCCAGAATGGCCTCGGAGCAATCCTTGTACAAGAAGGACCTGACCAACAGCACCATATGATAGCTTATGCAAGCAGAGCCACCAACAAGCAGCAGACCAACTATGGGAGTACCAAATTGGAATGCCTTGCAGTTATATGGGCAGTCACCTTGTTCAAACATTACCTCATCAGAAGAAAGTTCACCCTGATCACAGACCATGCAGCCCTCAAATGGTTACTGTACCAAAAAGACCCCACTGGAATCCTTGCCAGATGGATCCTTATTCTCCAAGATTATGAAATCAACATCATCCACAAAGCAGGAAGAACTCACAACAATGTTGATGTTCTCTCCTGCATAACCCAATGAACCAAAGGAAGGGTGTACCTCGGAACTGCACCCTCAAAGAAGTTCCCAAGACCATCAAGAAGCAAGAAGATCTCATCTGACAAGAACACCAGAAAGCCCACCAAGGACAGACAAATACAGAAGACAAGATTCGAAAAGATTATCAACATTGACCTCACCTCAGAACACAAGTCTGAGACATCATCCAGAAGTGTGACACCTGCCAGAAGTATCAAGGAAAGAAGAACTATCAAGCCCCCCTGCAACTGATTCCCCCACCCACTCACATCTTCTAAAGATGGGGAGTAGATGTAATTGGACTCCTGCCAGTAATACCAAAATGAAACAGATACATCCTAGTATTTGTTGAACATCTGACCAAATGGCCCGAAGCATTCTCCATGGAGATTGCAGATGCCCTGACCATTGTTGGACACCTTCATGACCTCACCCACCAATATGGACCTGCTGAAGAACTTATCTCTGACTGAGGAACTGAATTTGTAAACAACATAATTTCAAGTTATGCACGAATTCATGGGATCCACCTGAAAAGAACTACCTTCTACCATCCGCAAACTAATGGAATGACCAAAAGAATGAACCAGACTATCAAGAAAGGACTTGCCAAGGTTGATCCTACCAATTGGGATCTCTGTTTACCTGAAATCTTATGGGAAATCTGAAACACCCCTGCTGCCTCAACCAAACAAAAGCCCTTTGAAATGATGTTTGCCAAGAAGACCAGAACTGCTGACCATGAGAACCTCAGAAAGCTTCTTGAAAAAGGTAATCAGCTGCGAAAAGATGCCCGAAACCAGATTATCAAGGCCCAGGAAAGACAAAAGAAGTATTATGACCAAAAGCAGAAGGATCAGAAAATTAAGATTGAAGATCAAGTTCTAGTTTGGAGAAGCATAATTGAGACAAACTTTGCCCCCAAACTGGAACCAAAATGGGAAGGACCATACCTTGTACACAACATCAGAGGAACCAGCATCTATATAAGAAGCATGGATGGATATATCTTGAGAGCTCCAGTTCACATCAATCACCTCAAGATATACCTCCACAAACTATGACCCAGAGGATAGATCAGTGTCTCCAAACCCTCATCCTTAGCTCCTTCTAAGCCCTGCCAATTCCCTTGCCCCAGTTCTGCCAACTTGAAGGAACTCCAATACAACTGATTCAGAAGCATCAACAGAATCTTGCCATTGCCCAGAGATTGCTTCAGATCCACCACCTACAAGTCTTCTACAATATCAGACAACTGTTACAAGAACAGCCATACATTGGAGGACTAGCTGGCATAACCCGCCAAGAAGCAAGAACTGCCAAATGGATCTACACCCTATACAAACGAAACATTGGAGCCCTAGGACAGTCCCACTTCTACCTCAATGACATCCACCAAATGAACAAGACCACCTTCCAGAGCACCCTCCAACAAGTAGACTTCCTGTTTCCTGAAGGACAAGAAGAAGATCCAGAATTAGAATGAAGTGACCCAGACACAGAAGATGATGGAACAGGTGTAGATGCAGAACATGCTTATGCCTATTGGAATGATGACTAAAGGACAGTCTGGGACAGACCATCCTTTAGTGGGGGCTGATGTGATAGACCACAAGAACATACCACCCAAATTATTGCCAGATGACAAGCCAGATGACACTAACAGCCAGCCAGATGATGCGAACAAACCAGATGACATGAACACTCAGAATAGTAACCGGCCCAGCAACCATTGCTGTGGAAATTGTATAAATAATCAGATAACCAAAGAAGGGAATAATGTGGATAGTGGCTGTCCACCAGACAGTGGCTGTCCACCCAAACACACCATAAAATAGTACTCTTTAATTAGACAGATAGCAATTGAATCCAAAGCAAAAGACAAGTCTGCCTACAACACTTTGAGGGATACACCTGCCCAGAGCCACTTGGTTCAGAAAGGATTGCAACACTTAGGAGAAACACCCACTCTAGAGCCTCTTCTAGGAGATTGTGAGCTTGGTACCTCATTTCCATTCCAGTCCACTTTCCAATACAAAGAAGTTTTCTTAGTTCGCTTGCCAGATAAGCCTGAAGAATTCCGCCTCTCAAAAGCCAGTCTCTGATGCAACTATTACAAGTCTGCTGATCCGCCATGTACTGCCGATCTGCATTTGTTCAAGTCCGCTGTTTTATTCAAGTTTGCTACTTAAGGAATAAGCCACCATTCATCTGATCTGCCACGCTTCGCAGAATCTGCATCGTCCATTTAACCGCATTGCTTGAAGACCACACCAGAGAAACCTGCTGCATTTAGTTCATCTGCTGGAAAAGGAACCTGATTGCCAGTCTCCTGAATTAGCATACAAGTTCGCCATCATGCCAGTAGCCAGAACCCGCACTCTTAAAGAAACTGATCATCAGTTTCCAGAAGAGCCTGCTCTATTAAGGTAATCCGTCAAATTCATCATACACAAGATTGCTGAGTGACACGAAATTACCCACCATCACTCAAAAAGGAAACCCATTCACACGCGCAACCCAAGAATGCTGCCTAAAAAGGAAATCGTCCAAATCGCATGCAGAAGTCTCCAGCTGTTGAATATTATACCACTAAACACCAGTATCAGTACCAACACCAGTACCAGACCTATATAATACCTGAACATTTTGTTGCTTTTTGACAAAGTAACTGGGGGCTCAAGCCAATCTATACAGCTGCCCAACCTTGTAATTTGCCTCTATTGAGCTGGGCATGTTACAATATCTAATGATTCAAAAACTATATTCTGATACCATCATACTAAAAGTAAAACTTCAGGAATAATCAGATTAGACCTAGTAATAGTTCAAGATATAATAATCTCTAGAGAATAATAGCTACTCATAGCTATTGAGTTGGTTATACAAATATCTAAAGAATATTATAGAAGAATTGCACCTTAATCAGATCTTAACACTAATTACTTAACGCCCCTTTCTCCGCTACCATACCGGTCACAAGGTATGGCAGGCAACCAGCCGAGTCCCCTTTTCCCAACTCACAACCCCCTCTACCTCGGTGCGGTTTGCTGTACCTGTTGCAGGGCAGTGGGAGGAAGGCAATGGTGATGAGTTGTCCCTCTTTCGGTGTCAGATCGGTGTTTTCTCCACTTTTTCATGGTTCTGGTGCCTCCGGCTGCATCTGGGGTGTACCCGTCTTGGCGTGGTGCTTTTCTCCCTTTGTCGTTGTCAACAAGGTGTCGTCTCGGTGTGTCACGGGCTGCATAGGGAGTCGGCTGACCATGGGCATCAAGTGCCAGTGTAGGTTACCTGCAGGTTTTCGGTGCCTGTGGTGGGGCCCTCTGAGTCTTGGTGAGCTTCCTGGTGAGCGTGGTTCTGACATAGGTGACTGCTTTCCGGGTGGAGTCGGGTGGGAGGGGAGATGACTGTCACAGATAGGCGGAAGGGCGATAACGGTGGACCAGTAGGGTGCCAGACTGGTGACGGCTATCGGGGTGTGGTGGGTGCTGATTCGGTGGGGCCTTCTGATTGGTTGGCAGGGGGTGGGGCTGTACCCAACTGGAACCAGGAGCTGATGCGGCGACGCGATCGAGGCCCGCAGGCTTGGGAAGTGGGGCCTTCCTTTTCTGGCAGTACCCGACTGGAACCGGGAGCTGACGCGGTGATGTGATCGAGGCCCGCAGGATCGGGGAGGGGGATAGGGGTTTCCTCCTATCCCCTGTGTAAGTCCTTGGGAGGGGGGTTCTATGTGTTAGTCCTTGTTTTCTGTTGGTCGGTTG
>RQIL01007587.1:0-12209 GCA_003951145.1 Jimgerdemannia lactiflua | reverse complement strand
CACAGCCTATAGAAGAAAAAAAAAAAAAGATATAGTGAGTGCAATCTAAAGATCCAAGGTCCTAGTACTTCTAGGTCAGATCATTGCATAGTAGGGAAGGCTGAGATTATATCTAACTGATCCTTCTGTTTGTGCAAGAGGAGATTGTGCCCAGAGTGACAGAAGCTTGATTTGTATGACTGGTTGGGTCTTGAGAAATGGTATTTCCATTATCATTATTTCAGGTAAGAACTTCAAGCAGTCTGGATGAAAGAATGGCCAGTGTACTCCAGTCTTTGGGTTCCTTGTATAGTTGAATCCAGTCTTTCCTAGAGGGTCCAGTGCTTCCATGAGGGTGAAGGCAAGATTAACTTCTTAATTGCCTTCATGGAAGTAGCAATACCAATGAATGATGCCCAGAATTTCTAATGGTAGGTCCCAGATAGTAGTCTTGTTCTTTGCTTTGCAATTAGTGCTCCCAATGAATCAAATTGAATCAAATTGGACCTAAATTTGATTTGATTTGAAAACTTTAAATCGAATTGAAGCCCAATTTGATTCAAATCAATTTGAATTGAGATCCAATTCAATTCAAGGTTTGATTTGAACTCTATTTTTAGAAATTTAATATCTTGATGAATATACTTCTAAATTCAATGTTCTTTAGCTTGTTAGATTCCTCTTATATAGGGGAATCTAACAAGCTAAAGATCATTAAATCTGGACATGTATTCATCAAGTTATTACTTTTCTAAAAATAGTGTTTGAATCAGACTCTCAATTCAATTCGAATTTGATTCAATTCAAACTCAATTCGAATTAAAAAATCCACAATTCAATTCAATTCAAATGACTCTCAATTTGATTCAATTCTAATTGATTTGATTCATTTTGGAGCACTATTTGCAATCTTTTTCATAATTGATTTCTTTGCATTTTTGATAGGCCCAGCAGATTCAAGATTCTTGTAGAGTGGGATCATTTCTCTTAACTTGGCTCTTATAGATATCCTCACTAAGGTAGTCACTTTAATGTTTGCACCATTAGTAGATAAAGGTTCTTCCACAGTCACAGTATCCTTTCTTAACAAAGTTCTCATTCTGATGCTTGACTTCTTTACTGGTAGAATACCTTTTCCAATACTTGTCATAGGTGGGCAGAGTGATCTGGAGGGCTCAGGTGATAGTGTAGAAATTATTGTTTTTATTTTCAACTATTATGGTCTGCAATGGTTGGTGAAAAAGAGTCTTCTGTTCTTTATAGATCTTCTTGAAAGCCTTTGAAGTTGGTAGTTGTATTTGTCTGAGGACAAACTCATTTCAATTCATCCTTATCTTCAATTACTGATATTGAAATCTTCTTGAGATCAAGGATTTGGCAGTTGTTACAGTCATCCCTTATTAAGTAGAAGCTATTGTAGTACTCACATATACCTAGGCAGAATGTTGGCATGATTTTATTTTCTATCAGTGAAAGTGGTAGTTGTGTAGATTGTTCTGCTTATTTATTGGTATTTTAATTATTGCTTGCCTCCAGACCTTTAATATCAATTACTCTGATAAAGAGGTCTTCTTGTTCACTCTCTTGATCTCTGGGGGCATCAAAATCACTTCCAAATTCTTATGGAAAATTCACTTCACTTTTATCTTTAATTGTAGTGAGTATGTTGCTATATTCTTACCATTCTATCTCAGAAGTCTGACTTGCTTTTCTTGAGGATTCTCTTGATTTAATTGATACCTTATACTTTTATTCATGAATAGAGAATACCAGAAGTTGTCTCTTGGTGTCCACATTGGCTATATCTTGGTACAACCAGTCAGTTTCTAAGATCAGATCATAGGTAGTTGCAGGGATCACAATAGCTTAGGGTATATTGAGGCAGGCTTTCCCTACTTGAATGGGGATATCTTGTACAAGTCCAAGGAGGGTAGATGCTGATCCATCTGCCATGATGACTCTTGCTTTGGTTCTTTCATCAATTTCTCATCTAATTTTTTCTTATAATCTTTGGATAATAATATAGATTGCTGCTTTAGTGTTAACTAGAATTAAGACATTTTCACTATATACTTTTCCATTGGCAAGTCTTGTAGATTGGTGTTATTAGTGCTGATTTTTGTGAACTACATAGATAGTGCTGGGCTCTTTTATATATAGTCCTTGAACAGAAATCCTCTTAGTATCTTCTTTGGCTTCCTTCAGAAATTTTCTCCTAACTTCTGATGTAATCTTGAGGACTTGCTCAACTATAAGGCTTGTATTCTGATTATGGATATGTTCTCAAAGTGATGCTACTTTGTGGGGTTTGCTGCTCCTTCAGTATCTAGATTTCTTGAGGCAGATCCTCTCATTTCTATTGAGTATTTCATCAGCTGAAGATTCTATGCTCATGTGCTTATCTTCTTTAAAATTAGGCAGAGTAGTGCTTGCAGTTGCTCTGGATAGTCTGGCTTCTGGTTCAGGAGTGTCTCTTCCAACTCTCTTGTCCTTCTCTTATAGAGTATCTAAAGAAGAATGGCCATATCTTAGATGCTTCTCTGCAGGCACCATTACTGGCAGTAGAGGTAGGAGTGGGTCCTTGGTAGTCTTCCTCATACTCTGGTCTGAGTGGTGGTGGCATCCCAAGTCATCTTGGAGGAGTAAGCTTTATAGTATGAGGAATTATTTCCTTGGTCTTAAAGCCAGGCTAGTTCTTCTTCCATTTCTTGAGTCTTTTCATCTACTTGAATGAGGTTGACATTCCTGTCATTAGACTGAGTAGATTGTCTTGGACAAAATCTCTATATGTGACCTTTGTTTCTACAGTTGAAGTATGTTGTGGGATAGGAGCTTATTATAGTTGGACCTGCAGTTATAGCTAGTGGTGCCTGAGATGATGAATATCTGTTATCTTGTTCCTGGTAATATGATCTATTATTGTGACAATAATCTTATTATCTTCTATCTTAGTTCTTTAGCTGGATAATTGAAATGGCTAAGTCCTTTATCTGCTTGGTGAGCATTGTCATGGAGTCCTCTTGAACTTTTGGTAGTGGCTGCTATTGCTGCTATTGTCTGAATTGAGTTGGAACTGGGAGCAAGGACCTATTCTTATATAGAAATTCTCTTGTTCTACTATTGTTCCATGGTTCCTTGAAATCTCTACTCTAACTGGTTTATAATACTCTTATACTTGCTGGACTGATCTATAGTCTACCTCTCAACATTCTTGTACTTCAGCAACTTACTGCCAAATGCTTCAATAATCCATTCTGATGACTTATCTTCTGAGCTCTGGGAATAGTCCATTGAGATAGGTGATTGAGGCCAGATTTAGTTGGACTGTAAGTTGGAAATTTGCCTTGATTATCTATACTTGAATCTAATAGTAGAAGCCTTTTGGAGTTTCTCATTAATACATAGCTTGGCTCATATAGATCAAAGTCTCCTATACTTCTTATTGGCACTCAAGATCATTAAACTGAGTACAGAGGAAGACCTTGTGAATGTCATATCTTTCTATATAGTTTGCAATAGACATCTTGTTCTTCTCTGTAAATTTTACCTCCATTTTGCTTGACTTGATGTCTGTTGCTGAGCAGGGCCTCCCAAAAGTAATTCTACAATCTTGAGCTTCCTTAGAGCATCCCATTATTTGGTAGCCACTTGTACTTTGATTTCTACAAAGAACTCCCCAATATCTTCATTTTCTGCACCATAGAATTTTCCAAGATAGCTCATGTCTGGTTCATCTTTACTGTCTGAGTCTGATTCTAGGGTAGAGTTTCTTATAGATTGTTGTGAAGATAGAGGTGGTGGTGACTCTTGGTATACTAGGAGTACTAGCAAAGAGCAGTGTCTTAGTAGTGTAGAGAGTCTGACTCTTCTGACTAATGCTAGAGTAGAAACTCTTGATAGAGGTAATCTTCTAATTGACTAATAGTAGTTACCAAATTCTGAGGTACTGAGAGGGCTGGAGCTTCTTATCTCTTATAGATAATAGTGGAGTATGAAAGACCAGCATACTGAGGCTTGAGTGATTGAAAAAGAGCTAATTTAGCTGAGGTTGAGTTCACTTACCACTTGCTATTTTAAAGTAGTGGGGATTTGTCTATCTTACTGAAGGATTGTATCACTCTCTGAGTAGTGATATAGGTTGAATTTATATCTTGGGTGGTCTGATTGACTTCTTCAATCATCATCTTACTAAGGGTTATAAGGATAATAGTCTTCCTCTCCTTCAGATATCTCAAAATATATTTGGTCTAATAGTAAAGCCTGGGTAATAACAGTAGTAATATAGTTACTTCTCTCTGAATTCTTCCTATAGATTCAGGTCTAGTATTCTTCAGAGAGGCCTTTTTCTTGAGTTGGATCTTAGGTCTGAATGAGTTCTGATTGTTCTCTGGGTTGTCTCTCTTCTCTTGAGGTTAAACCATAATCTGGATCACTTCTTCTTCTGATTCAATTTTCTAACTACTGGTTCTGAACAGAGTGAGCTGTCCTGACAATGGTATGGGCTTCTCCTTCTAAAGTAGGCTATTGCTAGCCCTGGTTCTCTTATTGTTAACTAGTTTCTCCTGAATTCTAAACTATAGATAGCAGCTGGGTTCTTGAGCCAAATGGTCAAGTCTTTTGAAAAACTATTTCCTGTTGAGCCCCCAAAATGAGACATCTGCAATTTCTTGGAAGCTGGCTTGTGAGAATTCTTGGCAGAAGTGATGTCCTATCTCATATTCTTGCCATATCTAAAGACATTCAGTGGCAGTAGAGATCTTTGTCTCCATTTCACAGTAATTGAGAATATAGTGATAGGGGTTTCTTGTGTAGAGGTTCAGACTTGGAATCTTCTTGTACACATCCTTATGGCTCTCTTAATGTCATTGAATATCTGTTCTTAAACAGATGGCTCTGGATAGCTCCTTGACCTTGCTGTTTTGCAGATGACAGGCATTTTGGTACTATGATAAGTCTCCTATTTGTGGTTGCTGCTTGTGCTTCTTCTTGATGCTTCTGTTATATCTTCAGAGTCTCCTTTAATCTAGAGAAGGGAGTCATCTAATTGGGAGTAGTATAATACTGGGGTCATTATGAGTCATTATGAGTTTGGATGAAGATCATCTTATGATCAAGATGAGTCATAGTTGAGTTATGCTTTGCAACTAGTAGCTTGCAAAGTCTAAGCAGTCTCCTGAATCCTGATGTCACTGGTTTCAAAGGTGTCATCACATTACATTGTACATTACCTATATATTACATATTCAGTATCTATCTATAAATCATAAACTCAATCAAGAAGTGAATATGTGAATTTTAATGAACCAATAGACTCAGGAAAAATGACGGAGGGTGGAGGGTTATTTGCAGCCCTTTAGAATTTAAATTGAAAATAGCGATTGGAGAATTGTTGATCCCTCACTGCAGAGTGTCACCCGTAAGTATGGATGCCGCGAAAAAAAACGGCATAAGGGTAACGATGTAGTGAGGATAAGGGTCGACTCGCCGCAAGTCGATAAGGAGAGTTGTGGTCTTTACGAAAGAATCCGAACGCCGCAGCAAACAACATCAAGCTGCGACGCGCAGGAGCATTGTAGCAAAAATGGATCGGCGAACCTAGGGGAGACGAAATCTGTCCAACAGGTGAACTGCAAGGTTGTTGATGAAGATATTGGACAGGGAAACGGCTGTTGCCGACCATGATGGACGAGCGGTAGGTAAACGAGAGAACCGAACACTAAGTCTGAATTACAGACGAGAATTGTCAGAGGACGGCTGTCTAGATAGGTTGCTCAACCTAATTCACCATTGCCGAGATACCTAATCTGGCGGAGAGGTTCATCTGTTTCACCTGCCTCTACAGGTGTTGTCATCGAGCGTTTTTTGTGATATAACTTTAGACGAAGGCGTGATATTCGTCTTGGCATTGACTCCTTTTCCTAAAATTACATCTATTTAATAACATTGTTAGAGCCTTCTCGTTAATCAGAAGAAAATTGATGCCAAGGTGTAGTTTGGTGCCCCAACCTTGGGATTCACTTTTAAGTATTTACTAATTTTATAGAATTTACAAACAGCCTTCACAGCTGAAGATTTTTAAAACAAAGATTTCTATTTTCTGCATGCATTCCAACTCGACATGTCAGCGTGTGACCACGTGACTCCTTACGTCATTAATCTTGACGCGAACTTACCCAAATCAATATACAACCGCCATCCGTTCTTCTAATTCCAGTAACCCACAACGACATTATTCACTCAGAAGCTTCCATTCAGTATGGTAGCCATATTTGTCGTCTTTGCTGCCCCGTCACAGGCCTGTGGCGCGGTTCTCTCCTGCCAGCATATAATTTTGGATTTAGCAGAATACAAAGGAAGCCATCTAAAACCACATGAATTAAATTATTTGTAAAAATCGATTCGGTTGAAAACTTGCCTGGCAGGAAGCACTTTGGCAGAAGCCACCTGGTCTCCAAATTCGGACTTTGGACTTTCAGAGAAACTGAACTCCGACTCCGAAGAGGGGGTCATAAGATGCGCTGATGCTTCCGTGTTGCTGTACGGCCAAACATATTGTGCCATCTCTGTCTCTATGCCTTCAAGACGGTGCAATACTTTGTCAATGGTCGGACGCATTTCAGGGTCAGTGTTCCAGCAACTTATGTAGATATCTGAATATTCCGTTGGTGTGCCGGGGATGGGGTTTTCGCGCAATCCACGGAGGGTATCTTCGTGAGGATTCATAGCATTTCCTCGAGGGCGGTGTCTTGAAGTAATTCGCCATAGAAGTGTTCCAAGGCTGTATATGTCTGATTTTTGTGTGTAAAGTGTAATGGTGTTCTTCAATGCTTCAGGTGGGACATATTCATTCCGTCCTTGAATATGATCATCATATTTTTCAAAGTGCTCCACAGTGTTGCTTATACCGAAATCAATAATCATTGGATTAAAATTGTCTGTATCAAGAAACACAATGTTTCCTGGGTGCAAGTCATTGTGAATCAAGCCAGCGTTATGAACCACTTGCAACCTGCGAGTAATCTCCGTAGCAATCCGCCACACATTCAACCAGGAATTAGGCGGAGACTTCTTGAGGAGTTGTGTAAGATCACCACCAGCAGCATAGTCCATCACCTGAATATAACATCCAGTTTTATCATCCTTCGATAGTCCTATGCCTCTTGGCGTTGCTGCGCGACCAGATTGGTTGCAGAGTTGAAGATAGATGTTGACTAGTAGCTTTTGTGCAAGAAGCAAGTTTATAATTTCAATTAATTGTAAATAATGAACTTTTTAGCTGTAAGAGGAAAAATTATACTCACCTCATTTCGCAAATGGGTATTTAAAATGTTACTCTCTTTCAATATCTTCAAAGCAACGAATCTTATGTGATTTTGACTATCATTCACCATGGCTTTGTGAACAGTGGCAAATGCACCTTCGCCCAACTTTTCCTTCAATGTGAATTGGTCGTAGGGAATCCAAACGATGCAAGGTGCAAGTTCGGCCATTCGTAGCATGTGAAGGCACTCCAAGAGCTTATCCTCGTTATTGGGAAACGTCTTTTTAAGCTTTGACAGAGTGCTGTTACTAGAAATTTTGAGAATATCTTGAATCCGACCAAAGATGCATGTGGCTTTTGACAACGTGCCAACTTGAGCAGGAGGCAAAAGTCTAGGAGCTGTCCGTTGAAACACACGAATATACTAAATAATGAGCAGTCTCTCGTCACACTTCTGGAAACAATAGATTACAATTCCTAAATACCTTTGGGATTGTACTTAATGGCCGCGTTTCGTTTCAGAGCCACACCAAGGATTCGGGCGTTCTTAGCACTTATATTGTTAGCTAAAATGGAAAAAGGGAGAGATGAGTGAAACCGCACAGACCGTGAGAAGGAGCCCATCAGTAGCTACAAAATCTGGTCTCCCAGTTCTAATATACCAAAAATATCAAGCGTTGTCAGGGTTATGTTCTGCATCAGAGATTCAGTCAGTGCGCGCGCTCCCTTATCACTGATGTTGTTGTCTAAGGATGGATAATATGGATATGGATGGATATGAAATATGCCAAGGTCATGACAGGAACTCATCGCACATTTGTATGTAAAGATTCACAAAGTTCTAATATACCATTGAGATTTAGTGTGGTCAGGGTCGTGCTCAATTTCAGAGAATTGGCGAGAGCGCTTACACCCACATCGCCAATTTTGTTGCCTGACGATGAGCCAAAAACCAAAAATCAGCTGGAAATTATCATCACACGGCTGATATAAACATTTCAGGCAGTTCCAACAAACCTTTGAGATTCAGCACGAACAACGTCGTGTTTTGCTTTAGAGATGCGGCAAGTGCGCATGCCCCCTGGGCACCAACATTGTTGGCTAAAGATGAACAGAGAATAGATAATAAAAATACGCAGGTTGTGAGGTGGGACGGATGAAAAGTATGCATACAACAATTCGCCCAGGTGAAACATACATTCGAGATTAAGCATGGTCAGTGTCGTGTTCTTCTTCAAACACACGGCGAGTAAGCGTGCACCCTCAACGCCAATGTTGTTACCTGAAGATAAAAGAAGATGGATAAATAAAATAAAAAATTAGAACTAGATTTTATCAAACACCTGCAATCAAAATTCCACATACGAAAGAGTTCCAACGTGGTCAGCGTCTTGTTTAGCTTCAGCGATTCAGCCAGTGCGCGTATTCCTTCGGGACCGATCTTGTTGGCTGAAAATGAACAGGCGATTGGTCGCGAAATTCAAGCCGAAACTCATCAAGCATTTGCAAGCAACGGTTGTCACAGCTCTAACTTACAATTTAGATTCAGTGTGATCAAAGTCGTGTTCTGTTTCAGAAGCTCCGCAAGTGCACATGCTCCCAGGACGCCGACATTTCTGGCTGAGGATGAACAGGAGATAGTGGATCAAATACATATAAACTACGGGCTGGAACATTTCACATACTTGTAACATACCTCTGAGATTCAGGGTCGTCAGAATCGTGTTGTTCTTCAGGGATTTGATCAATCCATGTGTTTTCTCGTCGCCAGTTCTTTTGCCTATACATAAAGTGAGGCTGACAGTTAGCCTCATTCAGCACAAATTATGTCATCTAGCAACCAGATCAAAACTTCTGATACGGAAATATTGAATATCATTACGAATCTCATTTTAAAATGTCACTTTCGCTTTTTATAATATGAATTCTAAGTAAATGCTATAATCATCACTATGACTCTAACAACACGAACCTGCAAGTTCACCGAGCCACATATTGAAATTAGGCATTTGTTGGGTGCTGGCGGTCAATGCTTCCTGCGGCGGGGAGGACATTCGGGGGATTTTGGCGGTTAACTGGGAGGGCGTTAGGGGGGTGCTAACGGTCAACTGTTCGGACGGCCGGGAGAGCGTTTGCAGGATGTTGACTGTGGGGGACAGTTGGGTGATGTTGGCGGTCAACGTTTCCGGCTGCGTGGATGGCGTTTCGGGAGTGTTGGTGATCAACGCTTCCGGCTGCAGAGAGGGATTTTGAGGAGTGTTGGCGGTCAGCGCTTTCGGCTGCGAGGATAGCGTTTGAGGAGTGTTGGTGATCAACATTTCCGGCTGCGGCGATGGCGTTTGAGGGATGTTGGCGGTCAACGCTTCCGGCGGGGGAGAGAGCGATTCAGGGGTGTTGGCGGACAACACTTCCGGCTGCGAGGACGACGTATCGGGAATGCTGGTGGTCAACGCTTCTGGGTGTGGGAAGGGCGTTTGGGCGGTGTTGACCGTCAATGTTTCCAGTGGGAGGAAGAGCGTATCGTGAGTTTTGGCGGTCAATGCTTCCAGCTGTAGGGAGGACGTTTGGGGGGTGTTGGCGATCAATGCTTCCGGCTGCCGGCAGGGCGTTTCAGGGGTGTTGGCGGTCAACGCTTCCGGCTGGGGGGAGAGTGATTCAGGGGTGTTGGCGGACAACACTTGCGCCTGCGAGGAGGACGTTTCGGGAATGTTGGTGGTCAACGCATCTGGGTGTGAGAAGGGCGTTTGGGAGATGTTGACCGTCAATGTTTCCAGTGGGAGGAAGAGCGTATCGTGAGTATTAGCGGTCAATGCTTCCAGCTGCGGGGATGGCGTTTGAGGGGTGTTGGCGATAAATGCTTCCGGCTGCCAGGAGGGCGTTTCAGGGGTGTTGGCGGTCAACGCTTCCGGCTGGGGAAAGAGCGATTCAGAGGTGTTGGCGGACAACACTTCCGGCTGCGAGGAGGACGTATCGGGAATGTTGGTGGTCAACGCTTCTGGGTGTGGGAAGAGCGTTTGGGAGATGTTGACCGTTAATGTTTCCAGTGGGAGGAAGAGCGTTTCGTGAGTATTGGCGGTCAATGCTTCCAGCTGCGGGGAGGGCGTTTGAGGGGTGTTGGCGATCAATGCTTCCGGCTGCGGGGAGGGCGTTTCAGGGGTGTTGGCGGTCAAAGCTTCCGGCTGCGGGGAGGGCGTTTGGGGGATGTTGGCAGTCAACGTATCCGACTGCGGGGAAGGCGTTTCGGGAGTGTTAGCGGTCAACGCTTCTGGCTGCGTGGGGGGCGTTTGAGGGGTGATGATGGTTAACGTATACGACTGCGGGGAAGGCGTTTCGGGAGTGTTAGCGGTCAACGCTTCCGGCTGCGTGGAGGGCGTTTGAGGGGTGATGACGGTCAACGCTTCTGGCTGGGGGAAAAACATTTGGGAGGTGTTGGCGTTCAACGCTTCCACCGGCGGGAAGTGTTGCCTGCAAGGTCGTGGCGGGAATAGGGGATCTTCGGCATAGGAAGAAAAGAGGTAATGCTGTGTTGATGAACAAATAAAAGAGTCAAACAGACAGACTGTGTCAGTGTCATACGCCCGCTATGTATTAGGAATGGCTCCTGAAAATAAAAAAGTGTGTGTTTGCAAAGGATGATAGACCTACATCAAGCAGTTCGCTGGCGGAGGCACGCTGCCGATAATCTGGTTTCAAACATTGATCAACGAAGCCCAGCAGCAAGTTATTCATATTTCGGGGAAAATGTGGCCGACCTTGCTCGATGATCTTTCGCTTGAGCTAATTTGAAGTGTAAGAAAAACAAAAATCTATTAATCATATGAATAAATTACGAAATGAAATATATTTGGAAACAATCCACATGTTTCGACAAATGAAATTTTAAAACAAACCTCTCCCTTCTCTAGGCGGGCATCTTCGTAGGGCGCCTTGCCGAAATTGAGAATCTTGAGGACGACGATGCCCAGTGCCCAAATGTCGGCTTTTTGATTGATGAACTTGCCTTCACAGACTTCGGGGGCCCAAAACAATATGTCGCCAGCCTCTTCGGATGACGATTTCACAATGGGTTTCAAGGAGCTGAAGCCGAAGCCACCTGATTGTGGGAAAGAAGAAAAGTAGAAATTAATATTAGAATGTACGAAGCACGTTGTAACAAATCGTGTCGGGATAACTTAAGAGGAAAGTAGTTACCGATTACGATGGTGTTGTCTTCGCCAAGGAAGAAGTTTTCGCATTTGATATCGCGATGGATGTAGCCGCGCTTATGAATTTCCGCGAGGCCTGACACGAGCTGCGGCCAGGATGGACGAGGCAAAAATTATTTCTGGTAGCCTCACAACGTCACGCAGCACGCACAACATACCAACTGGATACAAGGAGTACAAAGCACTACACTGACCCTTTTGAGGATGAAGACCATTTGCGACAAAGTTACCCAGTTGTCTATGCAGTACTGTTGCAGGGTCCCGCCGTTGCAGTACGGTGTCACGAGGAAGACGCAGCCATGGTAGATATGGATACTGTGCAGTCGCAGAATATTTGGATGTTGTCCACATTCGGCCATGGTAATAATTTCGTTTCCGACGAGCTTCTCGTCCTTGCTCCCCTTGATGTTCGGGTACTTTTTGATGGCTACGTTCTGGCGTGTACCGTCTGACTCGTAGCAGTGGTACACGTTACCATGTCCTGAAGGACATGTGGGGTTTATGGCGCTGAGGCCGCTATAAATGAGCTGCGGGTCAGAGAAGTGTTTTGGCACGCCGCCTAACTTGTGTCCCTTTAATGATTCAAGCACCGACATGTTCCTTTATGAAATTTCGGATGGATGTGCATGAATTTGAGGGTCTAAAAATGTCAAAAAGCGATAGTCCGCAGTGAGTGGCTAAGAAATCACGTGCTTTCAGATCTTTGATGGAGACCTCGTGACGTCGCGCGAGCTACGATTTCTTTTATTATTAATAAATATTTA
>RQIL01007576.1:0-12210 GCA_003951145.1 Jimgerdemannia lactiflua | reverse complement strand
TAACTCGACAAATACATGTCCAAATTCAATGATTTTTAGCTTTTTAGATTCCCCTATATAAGAGGAATCTAACAAGCTAAAGATCATTGAATTTGGACATGTATTTGTCAAGTTATTACATTTCGAAAAATAGGATTCAAATCAGAACTTAAATTGAATTAGCCTTTGATTCAATTTGAATTGAATCAAATTGGACCTTTGATTCAATCGAATCAAATCGAGTTTGGGTCAAATTCGATTCGATTTGATTCATTGGGAGCACTACTTGTGTGTGACTGGATTGCTGGAATGAGACTAGACTTGCAGGGGTCTTGGGGTTTTGGCCATATAGTAACTGAAAAAGGGAAAGACCAGTAGATAATTGGACTGCATTGTTATAGGCGAACTCAGCATAGGTCAGGTAGTGGTCCCAATCATCTTGCTTATAAGATACATAGTTTCTGAGCATTTGTTCAAGTATTCTATTCATTCACTCGGTTTGTCCATTAGTTTGAGAGTGGAAGGCAGTGAATATAGTGATTTGAGTTCCAAGAGTCTTGAAGAGCGCTTGCCAGAAGTGACTTGTGAACTTGGGGTCGCAGTCACTGATGATTACTTAGGGAAGTTCATATTGGCAGAAGATAGACTTGAAGAAGATTCTTGCAATTTCAGGGGTGGTAGCATTGGTTGTGGTTGGCTCAGTGATTGTGATCTTGGTCAGGCGGTCCACAAATACAACAATAGCATTATAGCCTGATTTGGTTCATGGGAGTTGTACAATGAAGTCCATTGTGACTTGCTCAAACTTCTTGATTGGAATCAGCAACAGTTGTAGAAGACCAGTAGGTGTTTGATTGCTTGACTTATTTCTTTGGCAAAGATCACAGCTTTGAACATACTCCTTGATTTCCTTGAGCATGTTGGACCAGTAGTAGTCTTGTTGAATGTTCTTGATGGTCTTCTTAGTTCCAAGATAACCAGCTAGTAGAGAGTCATGATGCTCATGAAGGATCTTGTATTATAGTTCTAAGTTGGCAGGAATATAGACCTTGTCTTGATGGTACACAAGATTGTCCTTGAAGGTGTACTTGTCTTTAAATTCCTTAGTGTCCTTTTGTAGAACCAGAGAGTCTTGTTCATAAGCAGTCTTGATCTGGTTAAGGAATTCAGGTGCCATAGTGACTTGTAAAATGGCGGCAAGGTCAGGTCTTCTTGAGAGTGCATCTGGTATAACCAGGGTTTTGCTGGGCTTGTAGATGATGTTTGGAGTGAAAGTCTGAAGTAGCTGACTCCACTTGGCTTGTTGATGGGAAAGAGTTAGTTGGGTATTAATGTACTGAAGAGACCTGTGATCTGTGATCACATTAAACTCAACTCCTTCTAGGTAGTATCACCAGGTCTTAAGGGCATAAATGATTACTAGAAGTTTCTTCTTGTGAGTGGCTAGCTTTTGTTCTACAGAGGACAATTTCCTTGACTCAAAGACAATAGGTCTGTGTCCTTGACCATCATTTTAAGAGATAACCATACTAATTGTAAAGTTGGATGCATTAGTAGTAACTGTGAACTTCAAGTTTGGGTCCATGTTTCTAAGAACAGGTGCATGGGTCAGGCAGTTCTTGAGTTCTTGAAAGGCTTGTTGACAGAAGGTGTCCCAGATATAGGGAACATAGTGTTCAGAGTTGGGTTCCTTTTACAGGAGGTTTGTCAAAGATTCTACTATACCAGAGAAGTTCTTGACAAATTGATAGTAGTATCTAGCTAGACCAAGGAAGGACCTAAGTTTGGTGAGACTTGCCAGTATAGGCCACTGTTCAATGGCTTGTATTTTCCTTGGGTCAACTTGAATTCCTTTGGCTGATACAATGTGTCCAAGGTATTCAACTTAATCTTTGAAAAATTCACACTTCTTGAGCTTTGCATAAAGCTTGTATTCATAGAGGATCTTGAGGACTTATTCAAGGTGTTTGAGATGTTCTTCAGTGCCGCTGAAGATCAGAATGTCATCAATGTACACAAGTACAAAGATATAGAGCTGATCCTTTAAGATGGTCTGTATGAGATCTTGGAAGATTGTTGGTGCATTGGTGAGACCAAAGACCATAACTAGAAATTCATATAGTCCAAATGGTGTCATGAATGCCGTCTTGGGTATGTCTTCTGGTTTGATGTAAATTTGGTGATACCTAGAGGTCAGGTCAATCTTGGTGAAGTATTTGGCATTCTTGAGAGCATCGAAGATTTGGTCAATGAGTGGCAGTGGGTAATGATTCTTGATAATAATCTTATTGAGTACATGGTAGTCTATACACATTTGCAAGGTATTATCCTTCTTCTTGATAAATAAGACTGGAGAGCCAAAAGGTGACTTGCTTGGCTGAATGGCTCCTTGCTCGATGAGTTCATTGAGTTCCTTCTTGACTACTTCAATTTTAAGTAGTGATATGTGGTACATCTTTTTCTTAGGAATAGCTGCATCAGATACCAGCTTGATTTTGTGATCATGGTCTCTTGAAGGTGGTAGGTCAGGTAGCTTGTCTGGGAAGACATCCTTATACTTGTTCAGCAGTAACTTGACACTTTCACTAATTGATAGCTTCTTGTCTTCTTTCTTGGGTTGGATCAGTGCAACAAAAGCACAAGTAGCTTTCTTGAGGGTCTTCTTGAACTGGATTGCCGAAAGAGTGGCAATTGGAGTTTTCATCTAAGTCTTGTCTGGCTTGATCATAATGTTGACTCCATCTTGAATTAGAGTGACTTCATTCTTGGTCCAATCAATGTATGAATTGTATCACATAAGCCAGAGTTTGCCTAAGATCAGGTCATGATCTCCTAGAGGTGCCACTTCAAAATCTAAACATTCTCAGTACTTCTGAATCTTGAGGAAAAGTTTAGTGGCAATTGAGTCAATTGGTAGAGTGGTGCTATTGGCAGTGACAACTCCACCATTCTTGCTAGCTAGTTTGGTAAGAATCTTGAGTTTGTCGATGAGGCTCTTATTGATGAAATTTCCAACAGCTCCACTGTCTATGAGGACATCTAATTCTTGACCTTTGACTAGACCTTTGAAGATGAGCATTGAGTTGGCTCGGTTCTCGGCTATGCTGATAACTTGATCAGTGCTACTAAAGCCTTTCTGATCTCACTTGGTTGGAGACAACTTGGTGACTTCCTTAATGGCAGGTAGGGTGACTCACTCCAGGATAAGCTGTGCAATTCTGTCACCTTCATTGACAGTATAAGGTTGGTTCTTATGGTTGACTAGTAGGACTTGCATTTCTCTTTGGAAGTCAGGGTCAATGACTCCAGCACTGATGTCCAGTGAGTGCTTGATACTGAGACTAGATCTTGGTGCAATTCTTGCATAACGTTCCTTGGATATTTCGACTGCAAGGTTAGTTGGAATGAGCCTTCTTTCATGGGCAGGAATAGTGACTTGTTGGATGGATTGAAGGTCTAAACCAATGGCTCCTTCTGACTGTGCTTGAGGAATCTGGGCCTTAAGATTGACTCATATGAAATTGAGTACAACTTCTTGTTTGACTTTTTGATCTTGAGTGTCTTTGGACAGGACCAGGATCCTCTTGGGTTTGGTAGTCTTTTTAGGATATTTTGTAGCAATGTGGCCAGGCTGTCAGCAAAAGAAGTAGGCTCCAGCCTTCTTGAGGTACTCCTTTTCCTCAGGTGTAAGCTTGTTCTTCTTGTTCTTGTCGATGGTATCTAGATCCATGAGAGCAGGTCCAATAGTTCTGACTTTGGTTTCCTCTCTTCTGGGGTTGTTGTTGAATGGCAGTCTCTTCTGCTCAAAGCAGTTGCCATAGGTAATGATATCGAACCTATCAGCAATTTTCATTGCAGTGTCTAGGTCTTTGGGTTCTTCTAGTTCAACATGAACTTGGGTTTGTCCCTTGAGACCTTGGATGTACTTGTCAACCTTCTTGTCTTCAGTGACATGAGGTAGCTCCAGTAGAATAGACAGAAATTGTGCATTGTATGCTTGTACAGACTTGAGTTGTTTGACATTTGCCAGGTGGTCTCGCACGATCTTAGTGCTGTTGATAGGTTTGAATTGGCCCTTAATATCATCTGAGAATTCACCCCAGACCTTGATTTGGCCAGAGAATCTTGTATTCTGGACATGATTTCGCTACCAGATTGCAGCATTCCCTTGGAGGAGTGTGGCAGTAAATTGGACTAGTACTGCTTTATCCAGATTGGTCAGTTCTCTATACTATTCCAATTGGAAAAGCCAAGCATTGGTAGACAGTCCTCCTCTTTGACTATCAAAGGTATCAGGCTTCTGAGGCTTAATGGTGACTGCTGTCAGAGATACCATTATAGGTACAGATGTAGACTATGCAGGAGCTTTTCCCTTCTTCTTATCTAGTCATTCTTGAAGTTGGGAAATTTGGGCCAGTGCGGTATACAACAGGCTTTCTAGAGTCCCAGATGACTGAGTAGGAATTGGCTGTTCCTTCTCTTCTTCTTGCTGAGTGTAGGGTGTGTTCTGTGGGATATAGTTGCCATAAGGAGTACTGTAGGTATTGTTGTCCCAGATGTCGGCATTGGGGTCCATGGACATGGTATTCAACTAGTTCTTGAGAGGTTTCTTATTTAGGCAAGGTGTAACTTAATTACTGCTACCAAGTATAATGGTTCTGGTTTCTTAAATGAGGAAGTAACTTGTTTCTAAGTACTCAAAATAGCTTGAAGAGTTATTAAGAGTTCAAAAAGATCTTGTGGATTCTGGGAGAAAATATTCTGAGCTTTATTTGAGAGAACAGAGAGGATATTTATACAAGATATGAAAGAAGGATCCAGAAGGATCTGAGTAATCAATGGAAATGCCAAGAAGAAAGTTCTTGGCAATAATGACAATTAAAGATCCACAATGTTCCATAAAGTTCTGTAACTAGCTAAGACTAGAATGGAAGTAACAAGAATGTTCTAGCTGTGGCTTAGTGCCAAGAAAGGATTTCTAATTATTCGGAAGATACTGGAAGGTTACAGAAAGTACTAAAAAGACAAAGAAAATGAAATAAACTATGCTAAAATATTACAAAAGCCTTCCTTATCTAGGCTGTATCTAACTGAAACTGAGAGCTGATATGGTGATGCAATTGAGGCTCATAGACTTAAGGAGAGGGTCTACTATAGTAGTGTTCTGTATAAGTTCTTTATAAGTAAGAGTTCTATATATTAGTTTTTATTACATATCTATTGGTTGATTGGAGGGTTTTCTTTGCCTCAGACTTTCACTTGGAGTTTGGAAGACTAGTTTTTATTTGGTCTTAGCATAGTTAGATCTGGTATGATCATTTTGGAGAGTTCTATAGTCTAGCCTATATATCATTAAGATAGAGATATAAAACACTACTCTTATATAGTGTGATGGTAGAGCCAAATTTGGAAGAAGGAATAAGGAATAGACATTTGATTGCAACCAGTCCCAAAATTAGTATAGCCTTATAGTTAGCAGTCCCAAATTCCACCAAATGGCAAGATTATTCTGCCAAATAGTGAAATCGAAACTCCGATATAGTATAGCATTCTGCCAAGTAGCAAGATTATTTTGCCAAGTGGCAAAATAACTCACAACTTAGCCACATAACTCAATCACCTCATAGCTAGCAAACTTATATAAATATCCTAGTATCTTAGAGTGAATAAACCTCAGATCAAAAGTGTTAGTATAAAGAACAAGTATACTGATAAAGGGACTTTCGGGATTACCTCTTTGACACATTTGGTCTCACAGAACTACTGACTCTGGGAGTCAAGAAGATAAGAATTCAAGATAAAGAAATCTGATGTACTTGCTAAGTTTAGCATCTGCTACATTGCAACTTGGTGCTCATTGGCTGGTGATTCAAGACAAATCCCTCACTTTCAAGCTGAATAACGAACAACTGCCACAAGAACCCACACAATACAACTAGACAGAATGGATATGAGACTACCTGTATTCCATGGATATACCTCTGATGAATCAATCATTACTTTTATTAATGATTTCGAGCAGTATGCTGCTGTTAGGACCTTAACACCAGTACAACAAGTAGCCCTACTCTCTGTGAGCCTTCAAGGTCCAGCAAGAACCGCCTTCACTATAGTCAACCATACAGGAGCCGATGCCCCGGCAATACTGATAGCTATGAAAACTTGGCTCCGAAATGCCTACTATACTGATGAAATCAAACAAGCCCTTAAGGATCAATTGAACACCATTTGTCAAGAAATATCTGAAGACCCAAACACATTCTACATAAGGATCTGGCATTAAATAGTCCTTGCTGACTATCCTGATGCAGTTCAAGACCAGGTGGCTGAAAATATCTTTATGAAAGATATCCATCAAGAAATTGCCCTAGCCATCTGATCTACTTCAATGATACTGGACTTAATACAGAAAGTTGCCTATACTCAAAGATACTAGACTGCCAGACATCCACAAGAACACATGATGGAAAGAATAACTGGAGTAAAAATGGAACCAAGGAATACCCACATAGTCCCAACTGCCATAGTCAACTGGAATACTCAACAACAACAACCACTACAACAAGAACCAAGGAAGGCTGATCCAATGGAGGAACTGGCCAAACAGTTTGCAGAAATGAGCGCACATCTCAGTGACATAGTCAAAGAGTTCAAAAGACAACTGGTGCAGAAGTTTGCTGCTATGAATAAAAGATGATCTATAACATGCTACAACTGCAAGGAAGAAGGCCATTGTGCCTCAGAATGCATGGCAGAGAACAAGCACAAGGCTCAGCCAAGCAATGTAGCTAGGAATCAAGAACAGGCAAACACTATCACCTTCAAGGAAATCAGAGAATCAGAAGAAGAGCAGGAAGAATGGAAAGCTTATCCTGCCACCTCAAGCAAGAAGGACAACCAAGCTACTCCTTACAAGAAGCCAGTGGGGAGGCCTCCAAAGAAAACTCAGGCACAAATAAAGAGGTCAGAAGTGGCCATCGAAAAAGAGATGCAGCCAAGCGAGGCTGACCAGAACATGGAGCTAGAATAGGATGCCAAGCTAGAACAGGCAGTAGAAGATATCATCTGGAACACTACACCATCAAGTGAGGGAAAGAAGGAGTAGAAGTTGTGCAAGACCAAGACCTTCAAGTACGATATCTTCAAGGATCTCAAAGACCAAAAAGTCAATGCAATCTTTGGTCAACTTGTAGAAATTCCGACTTTCAGATAACAAATAAGGACAGGAATCTCAGATATCGGCAAAGCCCAAGGCTGGAGAATAATTGAAGCCAACAATACACAAGAAGACTCAGATGAAGAAAGTGAAGATAATCAGAAAACATCAGCTTATGCCATATGTCAGATTGAAGACTGAGTCTTTGAAGCCATCATTGACACTAGAGCTGGAGGATGTCTCATTACCAAGAAGACAGTAGACCACCTGGGTTGGGAAATAGAAGAAGCTATCAAACTAGTATTCGTCACAGCTGATAGAATGTGAGCAACTCCCTTGGGAAAGATACGGGATGTTCCAATCAAGTTCAGAGAAGCTACCATCCCAGTGGATGTCATCATCACTAATGCAACCAACTATGATATCCTCATTGACAATCAATGGCTTCACAAAGCCAAGGCAATGATTGATCTTAGTACTCAGAAGATGCAGATTGTTTATTGAGGCAGGAAGATCAGAGTTCTCATCAATATCCACAAAGGAGTCCACTCTGAGATAGAAGAAGAACAAGAGGAAGAAGCCTATATGATCACTACAAGGAAAAGAAAAGGCAAGCAGCTATCAGACGAAGAATGGTATGCAAGAATTGCAGATGGTTATGCCCCACAAGGAAGGTGCCCCCATGGTGAAGGAATGTACTGTGCCCAACACTTGGATCACTGCTATTCCTACATCATTGAGATAAAGAAGATTACCAATAGGCCAAAAAGGAACCAAGAGGAACCTAAAGATGGACCACCAGAACTATCAGATGATAGTGAAGATGAGGAGAAAGATATCATGGTCAAAATATGAAGAATCCACCCTGATGCAGTTATGCCTCAGTACAAATCAGAAAATGCAGCTGGAATAAATCTATCTACTACCACTCATACAATCCTCGAACTACAGACCACCACCATCCTCAGAACAGGAATCGAAGTAACCATCCCACCAAACCATGTTGGAATCCTCAAGACAAGAAGCAGCTTGGTAAAAAGCAAAATATCTATAGAAGGAGGAGTCATTGACTTAGACTACATAGGAGAAATCCTCCTCCTTGCAAGGAATCACAACCCAACAATCCCATTCAAAGTAAGGAAGAAGAATCGGTTAGCACAGATGCTCATTCTACCTGTCCTTAACCCAAGGATCAAGGAAGTTACAAATATCAGACAAACTGTACAAGGAAGAGCTGGATTCAGCTCTACAGGAAGAGGAGTCTTTGCAGCAACCAAGATTACTGAACTAGAGCACAAGAAGGAGGAGAGCCAAGACAAACACACCTATATAGTCAGAAGGAACTTTCCTCTCAGAAAAAAATTAGCAGATCTCTTGCATATATTCGAAGATGTACTGGCCATAGACTTCAAGGACATCAAGACCAAGAAACCTCTATTTTATCATAATGTCAATACAGGAAATGCAAAGCCAATCTATCAGAAGGCCTGCTCTATTCCACCAGTATACAGAGAATGGCTTAAGATGGAAATCAAGGAGATGGAGGAATTCGGTATCATTAAAGAAGCTAGTAGTCCCTAGTCATCACTTATTGTTCTAGCACCAAAGAAAGGAAGCCAACCAGGAGAATTCGCACCAAGGCCCTGCACAGACTACTGAAGACTCAATGAAGTCACAGAAAAAGATAAACAACCATTGCCCACTATCGGCAACATCCTCATCATGCTGGAAAATGAAGCACGATTCTACACCACTCTGGATCTATTCTTAGGATTTTATCAAATCGGCCTTACATCTGAAGCCAGCAAAAGATCAGCCTTTATCACTCCCAATGAAACTTATGTCTATCTCTGCATGCTCTTTAGAATGTATAATACACTAGCAAGTTTTTAGCAAATGATGAATAGTATCTTTAGAGATGTCATGGAAAAATGGATGATGGTGTACATGGATGATGTGATCATCTTCAGTCAGACAGCCAAGGAATACTTGGAACATATCAAGGAAATCCTCAGAAGGCTCCACAAGCATGGCCTCTACATCAAGCCCAAGAAATGCAAATTTGGAGAAGAAGAAATTGCATACCTCAGACACATCATCAATCATGAAGGAACACACACTGACCCAGTAAAGATCAAGGCAGTGGCAGCATACCCAGTACCTACCAGTATCACCGAAGCTCAGGCCTTCATAGGTCTTGCCTCCTACTATAGAAGATTCATCCGAAGATTCTCCCACATTGCCAGTCCCATTTATGACCTGTTCAGAAAAGAGATCAGATTCCAGTAGACACAACAGCAGCAACTAGTCTTCAACGAACTCAAGACTAGGTTGACTCAGGCCCCAATCTTGAGAAGGTCTGACTGGACTCAAGAATTCATCCTGCAGATGGATGCCAGTACAATGGGACTTGGAGCTGTCCTTGCTCAAAAGAAAAATGGTACTGAATATGTGGTAGCTTATCTCAGCAGAGATACCCATGGAGCTGAGCAATCCTATGAATTATACAAGCTGGAATGCCTTGCAGTCATTTGGGCCATAGAGAAGTTTCACTACTACTTGGCTGGAAGACACTTCACTATCCAGACAGACCACTCAGCACTCACCTGGCTGCTTACCACCAGTGAGCCAAAAGGAATCTATGCCCAATGGATCATGAAACTGCAAGCCTATGATGCCACAATCACCCATTGCCCTGGAAGAACAAATGCCAATGCTGATGCCCTCTCACGGATACTCTGAAGGACCCAACCCCCATACAATCATCATGAATAAGGAGCTGTACTACGGAATTATCAGCTACTTGGGGCAGTGAAAGATGCCCCCGCATCTGGAAGAATGGATAAAAATAATTATTAATTGGACATGGAAACAATTCGAAACAGACAGAGAAATACTCAAGAAAGGACAGCAATTAGTCATCTCTGAGCACTGGAAGAATCAAGTGATGAAGGAAGTATATGAGCAAGGCCACATAGGAGGAACCAACATATATGACAAAGCAAAAAGAACCATGTGGTGGCCAGAAATGGAAGAAGATATCAGGCAATTTGTCAGGACCTGTGACAAATACCAGAAGCAGAAACAAGACCAACAAAATCAAGCCCCTAGATTAGCAGACATTGAGCCAATACCATTCGCCCACATCGCAATGGATGTAATCGGTCCACTATCCCTGACATTGACAGGCAACTGATATGTTATTGTGATTGTAGACCTTTTTACGAAATGGGTAGAAGCTGGACCCCTCAAGGAAGCCAATGCACAGTCAATTGCTGATTTCCTTTACAGAGAAATCATCTGCCGATTCAAGACTCCAAAGCAAGTTACCACTGATAGAAGAACAGAATTCATCAACCAGTTCCACAAGATTCTTTACAAAAAATATGAGATCCAACACATCAAGACCACAGTCTATCACCCACAAGAAAATGGACAGGTGGAATGAACCAATAAGATCCTCAAGAATGTCATTGCCAAGATCTGTGATGAATATGGAAAATGGGACCACTATCTTCCAATAGCATTATCCACTCTGCAGGATATACAGTCATAAAGCACCCATTTCACACTACGAGAAATGCTATTCGGAGAAGAAAGTTCTAATGGAAGTTTGTCAGCAAACAATGACGCAATTTGGAAGCATGTGGACATGGAGATACGGAGATTGCATCAAATTAGGAAAAAGGCAGAGAATTATATCATCAAGGTACAGGCACTGTAACAGAACAATACAGAAAAAACTCATAAGCCCCTAGAGATAATCAAGATAAGAGATGAAGTTCTGGTATACTGGAATATGGTAGAAGCTTTCTGATCAAGAAAACTGGAGCCCAAATAGAAAGGACCTTACCTGGTATAAGATATAAAAGGGACCACCTTTCAGCTACAAAAGCTCATAGGTACAATCATCCTCACTACCATCCATCGAAACTGACTCAAGAAGTATCATGGCCAACAACCGGAGTACTGCAACAGCACTCAAGATCACTAGTGCTGCCCAAAGAGCCATTGAGAGACAATGGCATACCACAGAGCCTCCGACCATAGAGGAATCTTTTGACAGTGTTAGAAGTATTGTGCAGACCCATCTTGCTTGAATCTCACCAAGGCCTATCAGCATTGTACAGAATTCCAAGAGTATTTCAAACTTGGACAGATACTCAACCAGAATCAGAACATGACCAAAGATAATTGGATCGCCAAATGCCAGCTCTCCCTCTCTCAAGTCACTATCGCCAAGAGAATTTACAAGTTATTTAGAGAAGATGAGTCAGCATTAGCCCATCTGAGAGGAATAGCCCCCTCAGACTTTGAACAAGTTAAGTGACACCATTGGGAGACCATGATACAACAAATTGTCCAGTACAAGACCATTCAGACTATCGAAGCCTGGGAGTTTGAATAGATGTTTCAGGGATGAAACCATCTATTCAGAAGGAAGTTGTGATGGTAGAGCCAAATTTGGAAGAAGGAATAAGGAATAGATATTTGATCGCAACCAGTCCCAAAATTAGTATAGCCTTATAGTTAGCAGTTCCCGATTCTGCCAAATAGTAAGATTATTCTGCCAAATAGTAAGATTATTCTACCAAATGGTGAAATCGAAACCCCAATATAGTATAGCATTCTGCCAAGTGGCAAGATTATTTTGCCAAGTGGCAAAATGACTCACAGCTTAGCCACATAACTCAATCACCTCATAGCTAGTAAACTTGTATAAATATCCCAGTATCTTAGAGTGAATAAATCTTAGATCGAAAGTGTTAATATAAAGAACAAGTATATCAATAAAGGGACTTTCGGGATTACCTCTTTGATACATTTGGTTTCACAGAACTACTGACTCTGGGAGTCAAGAAGACAAGAAGACAAGAATTCAAGATAAAGAAATCTGATGTACTTACTAAGTTTAGTGTCTGCTACATTACAATAGCTAAAATAGTGAGACCACTGGACAATAAGATAGTCTAGGACAATAGAGGGTTAGCATTTAGGAGAGAGGTGAGAGAGGGTTTTGGTCTATAGTCTAGGTTCTTTTCTAATAAAAATCTATAGAAAATTAATCTTATTTT
>RQIL01007565.1:0-12211 GCA_003951145.1 Jimgerdemannia lactiflua | reverse complement strand
AAAAATATTAAAAGAATAACTATAAAAAGTTTTAAATATATTGTGGCCTGCAATTTATATAACTATAAGCTTCAAGTATGGCTCAATGTACCACTTGATGAAGTGCACAGTATGTATGTCGAAATAAAAGAGGATCTCCAAGTGTTCGAAATATACAGTGTTTAGGTTGATATGGTGGCTCAGTTATTTAGTGGTTGATGGACAATGGCTCAATATGTGGGTCAATTATTAATATGCATGATGGTCGATAACTCTTGGCAGTTTGTGGCACAGTATGGATAAAGAAAATGAAGGTCGACAGCTCACTCATCTGTCTGACTGATTAACTTGGTGACATCAGATGAATAGCAACTGTGCTGGCTGCCTTCTGGCTTTCTTAAGCTAAGTATTCTTGGTTTCCTTAGCTGGGTCTTGGGGTCTTAACACTTGAATATATGGGTCTTGAATGTGGGGTCTGAATGATAATTCAAATAGGAAGTCAGTCCAAATGCACAGCTGGATCAAATATATGATGGGATCTCAGTGACAGTCTACTTGACTAACTTGAATCTTGGGTGTGGTATCCTTAACTTGGTGGCAGTTCTTGACAGTTTTCCTGGAAGCGGTCTTCCATATTGTAATAGCAGTCTTGAAACTTGAATAGTGGTCAGTTTCCTTGAAATTCACAGTGGTCCATGGCAGCGAATTCCTAACAATGGTCAGCAGTCCTTGAACAAGAGTTATCCTTGGCTCTTGGAGTCTTTTCCCAAAGTTTCTCAAAAACTTAAGTTGGTTTATCTTACACTAGACTTCTTGATGTCATTCAGATAAAAGCCAATTGACTGAAATTTATTCACTATAGTTTGGGGGAGTATTTATACAGGTTCACTCATACCAAATATACAGTTGCTATCTGGTTGCTAACTATAGTACAGCTATGTTATGTAGTTAAGCTATTGGCTTGTAGGCTGTGACAAATGTTTACTGCTAGATAAAGATACAGATGTAATGTGAAACACAGATGCACCATTGGCTCGCATGATGCAACAGATGATTACACTGAATATGGATGAGAGGGGTGGTATTGCTGAAAAAGGATGTGTGCTGAGCATTGCTGAAAATGAACATGTGCTGAGTATTACTGAAAATGAACATATGCTAAGTATTGCTGAAAATAGATGTATGCTGAGCATCACTGAAAATGGTATAAGGGCATTTTATCAGCTTTAAATGGTATAATACCCCTTATCAGTAGCAAACAAATCATCTTGTGTGACTTCATCATTCTATTCCTCAAAAGGGGGGAGTGCCAGCCAAGAGGTGAGGGGGTAGAATAGTGGCCAATCATCTTCAACAACATTCTCCAGTCCTTGAACAGCTTGGATGTAGACAGAGAACTGATAAACTCTCTAGTGCTCTTCTTTTTCTTCTTCTGAGGACTCATCTGCTTTAGGGTCAGAGGGGGCTGCTTCAGGAGCAGGGTCTTGAAGTTCTTGGTTCTCCTCTTCAAAGACAGGGACTTCTTAAGCTTTATCTTGATTTGGTTCCCAAATGATATAGTACGAATTAAGGCTGACAGGATAGTGGGTAGCTCCAGCAGGTACTTCAATGGTAATGAGTGGTCCTTCAAATATCTCTATAAGGCTCATGAGGTAATCTTGATGATTGTTTTGGAGGGGTGTAGTGTGGAAACCTGGCAGGGTGGGTTTGGTTTGTTGGCTTTCCATGGCGACACAGTTGCTACCAATATGGTTGGCTACTTTGGCTTCTATTCAGTTGGCTTTCTTGGCTGTTAGATGGACAAGGTTTCCCATAGTTACTCCTTGCAAATGCACTATAGCCCAGGGGATATGGTGGAATATCTGGTAGACATGGAGAGCTCTCTTGATTAGGTAGCTAGTGGTTAATAATTTGGTAATGAGGTCTTCCTGGTCATCTTCTTGGGTTTCATTGTGAAGACAGTATCTGATTTCATAGTCATGCCAGAGGGTCATCTGCTTAGCAGTATCTTTGAGCTGTTGGGTCATTATGTACCAATAGTTGATGAAGTGCCCAAGATCCTCAGTATAGAAGTTCAGATGTTCAGAGGTATTGGGATGCCAAATAGCCTTCTTGATAGCTTCGAAGACCAGGGTCTTTAGGCTAGGCAAAGGAGTAGAGTGGTGGGAAGTCTGATTGAAGTAGCAAGTAGGAGGCATTGTGGAGAAGTTCTTCATTCTTTGGTACTAGTTCTGAGGCTAGGGTGGGTCTCTTTTAAGTAGTGTATTCTTTGCTCCTTTTGGGGTGGTCACTTGATGCATTAGGTTGTTCACTTGATTGTCATGCTATATATCATCTGATCCTAGTAATGAATCCTTGTGCTTGCTGGCATACTTCATGTAATCGGGTGATTTCTTCTGTGACTCATTTCATCAAATCCAGCTGAATTGGTTCCTCAGGATCTTGAGCTTCTTGGCCATACACCAGATAGAAAGGGGTCTGCTGAGTGGCAGTGGCCTTGGAGGTATGGATGCTGAACAAGATTGCTGGCAGGTAGATGTCCCAGTTTAGTTGATCTCTGGTCCTGCTGAGACCTCGCTTGATGGTCTGGTTCATTCATTCTGTGAGTCCATTCATCTGGGGATGGTAAGCCATCATTGGTTGTAGCTTGATCTTGAAGCTGCTTGCAAAGGTCTTCATGGCTTTGTTGACAAGCTCACAGCCTTGGTCTGTAATGATTTCCTTAGGGACACCATGTTGGCTGAAGATTTCTACATAGAGGATTCTGATTATTGTCTGGACATTAGTGGTCTCGATAGCAAAGACTTCAGGCCATTTTGTCAGATGGTCTTCAATGGTGAGGATGTAGCATTTTCCTCAGCTAGTTACTGGCAGGGGTCCGATGATGTCTATTCCTAGTCTTTGGAAGGCTTCAGCTGGTACTGTAATTGGCATTAATGGTACTTGGTTGATGGGTTTCTGTCAGTATCTTTGGTAGGTATCACATTGTTGAATGTGTGTTAAAATTTATTTCCTCATCTTGGGCTATCAGTATCACTTCTTGATTCTTGCAATAGTGGCACCAATTCCTTGATGTGTATTCTGGTCATGATTTGTTGTCAGGATTTTTGGTACTTCATCTTCTCTTGGAACTTAGTTGTATTGATCTCCTTCCACTCTCCAAAGTTTGCCATCACCTTCTTGAAATTTCTTGAGGTTTCTTTGGATAAACAGCTTGTGGGCAGGCTTGATTCCTTTCTTGAAGCTCCTATAGTGCAGGCTCCAGGTGAGGGCAAGGTGTAGATCTTGGTTCATTTGGGCAAGCAGGAAGCAGCCTTCTCTTGTGGGGGCTCTTTCCCTTCTTGTTGAGTTTGGGGGATTCTTGACAGAGTATTGACATTGGAATTCTTGGCACCTTTCTTATAGATGATGGTGAACTGGTATTCTTGTAAGAATATGATCCATCTTACAAAGATTCCTAAGGGCTCTGGTTTCTTGAACAACTATTGTAGGACTTAGTGGTCTGTGATGAGGGCAAACCTCTTTCCTAGGAGATAGTGGCAGAAGTGGTCTAACACCCATACTACTGCCAGGCATTCCAACTTAGTGGCTCCATAGTTTGCCTGTGATTCATTTGTGGCCTTGCTAGCATATTCAATAACATGCTCTCTCTTGTGGTCATCTTGCTGTGATAGAATTGATCCAAGTCCTAGGGCTGAAGCATCAGTTGCCAGGATGAAGAGCTTGTTGAAGTCTGGTCACACTAGAACAGGGGCTTTCGTGAGAGCCTTCTTGAGTAGATCAAAAGACTTTTGCTGGTCTTCCTTCCAGTATAATGGTTGGTCCTTCTTAGAGATGTCTTGGAGAGGTGCTGCCTTGTCTGAGAATCTTAGGATGAATCGCCAATAGTAGGATACTAACATAAGGAAGGATAGGGTCTCTTTTGCTGAAGTAGAGGTTGGGTAATTCTTGACTTTTTCCACTTTGTGGGGGTCAGCATGTGTGCCTTGAGCTGAGACAACATATCCTAGGTATTTGACTTAGTGTTTTCCAAAGAAGCACTTCTTGGCATTGAGTCTGAGTCCTGAGCTTTGGATGGTGTTGAATACTTCACAGAGGTCTTGCAAATACTGCTCAAATGTCTCAGAGTAGATGATTACATCATCTATATAGACTAGCACATTTCTCCTGATAAGATCCCAGTAGATATGGTTCATCATTCATTGGAATGAGGCTGGGGCATTGCAGAGTCCAAATGGCATTCAAAGGTATTCATACTGTCCTCGCCTGGTGATAAAGGCTGTCTTGCAGATATCTTCCTTAGCAATGGGGATTACTTGGAATCCTTGGAACTGGTCAGTGGTGGTCATGTACTTGACTTTTCGAAGAGCATTAAGGAGGTCATCAATTCTTGGCAGTGGGTAGGCATCTTCTGTGGTGACTTTGTTGAGTTTTCTGAAGTCTACAACTAGTCTCCATCCTCCTTTCTTTGATACAATAATTGCTGGTGAAGCCCAGGGGCTTGATGAGGGTCTGATAACTCCATTTCATAGCATTTCATCTATGTGTTATTGTTTGAATTCAATCAAGTGGTGTGGTGTTCAGTAGGGGCATTGTCAGATTGGTTTCATGTCTCCAGTATGTATAGGGTGCTCTCCATATTGGTATGGTGGGAAGTTATTGTATGTGGTAGTAAATATATCCTTATACTCTTCTATTAACTTCTGTATCTGTTGTTGCTGGTCCTTGGTTAGAGTTGCCTCAATGTTGATGGCTTTGATTGCTGAGCTTGCTGAGTCTTCCTCCTTGGTACCATCAATCTCACTGAAGAGGGCTTGCTATTTCCTAAAAACTCATAGACTTCTTCTTCATAGATGTCTATTAGTGGTTCGAAATATCCCAGTGTTATTCCTTTGGGGATGGTGATCACCTTGAAGCTCATATTTCTGATAGGGATGTGGATTGGCAACATCTGGTCATGAGTTCATTCCTCAGCCAAGAGCAAGTGATACTTCTCTTGAAGCTCCATCAACAGTTCGAATATCAAGTTGTTAGCTTTCACTGGGAGGTGCATGTCAAGGCCTCATTGCTGATATGGCTGCAAGATGATGTCTTCTCTAGCTCGAATGGGGTGGCAGATATGGGGTCTCATTTGTCTGAACTGGGTGACTTTTGCTACATGGACCTCGATGGGTGGTACCTAGTGATCCCTGTTGGTGCTTCTGAATCCTCCTTATTCTCTTGGTGCTATCCAGCTGCTTTACCTCTTGGGTGGTGGGCTGTGAGGTCTTGATGAAAAGAATCTGACAGATGGCCTTCGGGGGGTTGAAGCATTGGTGATTCCTTCCATAGTTGTGAATAATGACCTTCAGGGAGCCTCAGTAGTCTTGATTAGTGCTCCCAAATGAATCAAATCAATTCAAATCGAATCGAATTGGGGATTTTTCAATTCGAATTAAGTTCAAATCGAATCAAATTCGAATCAAATCGAGGGTCCGATTCGAATCCTATTTTTTGAAATGTAATAACTCAACAAATACACATCCAAATTTAATAATTTTTAGCTTTTTAATTCCTCTATATAAGAGGAATCTAACAAGCTAAAGATCATTGAATTTGGACATGTATTCGTTGAGTTATTACATTTCGAAAAATAGGGTTCGAATTGGAACTCAAATCGAATCAAGTTTGGGTCAAATTCGATTTGATTTGATTCGTTGGGAGCACTAGTCTTGATCAATAACCCTCCTTCAACTGTGATTCCTTCAGCTGCCAATGATGATCTTAATGCTAGTTGACCATAGAGTTCTCTTGGTATAGTGAGCACAATTTGAAGATTGAAGGTTCTGGTGCTTCTGGGTCAGATTGTTGCTTGATACAGGAGACAGAGGTCATATCCACTGATCCTTCTGTTTGTACGAGAGGAGGCTGTGTCCAGGGTGAGAGCAATTTGACTTGGACAACCAGCTGGGTCTTGAGGAATGGTACCCCAGTGGCTGCAATCATGGGTGAGAACTCTATTTGTACTGGCTTGAAGAATGGCCAATGTGCTCCTGTCTTCGGGTTTCTTGTATAGTTGAACCCAGTCTTTCTGAGGGGGTCCAAGGCTTCCATGAGGGTGAAGGGCAAGATTGACTCCTTGTTTACCTTGATGTAGATGGTAGTACCAGCAGATAATGGTGAGGACTTCCAGAGATAGGTCTCAAATAGTGGTCTTGTCCTTAGCCTTGCAGTCTCCTTCATGGTCAAATTCCTTACACTTCCAATAGGTCCAACAAATTCTAGGTTCTTGTAGAGTGGGGTCCTTTCTCTTGACTCGACTTCTGTGGACATCTTCGCTGAGGTGAATGCTTCAATGTTTGCACTAGTAGCAGGTGAAGGTCTTCCCGCAATTGCAGTGTCCCTTCTTAACAAAGCTTTCGTTTTGTTCCTTAACCTCCTTGCTGGTTGGGTACCTCTTCTGATACTTGTCATAGGTCAGCAGGGTGACTTGAAGGGCTTGGATAATGGTATAGGAGCTGTTGCTGTCCCTTTCGATGGTGAGAGTCTCCACAGATTGGTGAGAGAGGACCTTTTGCTGCTCTTGATAGGTCTTCTTAAAGGTCTTCAGGGTTGGAGACTGAGCTCAGCTATGGACTGGTGCTCATTTCAATTCATCCTTATCAATAATTGTTGGCATCGAAACCTTCTTGAGATCCAGGACTTGGCAGGTGTTGCAATTATCTCTTGGTGAATAGAAGTGGATAAAGTGCTCGCACATGCCGAGGTGAAATTCGGTTTTCTATTAGTGGGGGTGGCAGTTGTGTGGATGGTCTTGCAAACTTGAGTACTGCTGGTGGGTGTGTCGCCATGTCCTTGCCATCCAGTCTCAGGAGCTGAACTCACTTTTCTTGATGATCCTCTTGACTCAATGGGTACCTTATGCTTCTGTCCATGAATAGAGAAGACTAGAAGTTATCTTCTGATGTCCATGTTGGCTCCAACTCAGTGCATCCAATCTGTTCTCAAAATCAGATCATAGGAGGTTGCAGGGGTGACAACAGCTTGAGGTACATTGAGACAGGCTTTCCCTACTTAAATGGGGATATCTTGTACAAGTCTGAGAGGGGTAGATGCTGATCCATCTGCCATGATAACTCATGCTTTGGTCTCTTCATTGATTTCCTAATTGATTCTCTCCAGCATTCTTTGAGTGATGATGCAGACTGCTGCTCTGGTATTGATAAGGATTCAGGCATTTTCTCCATGCACTTTTCCACTTACAAGTCTTATGGATTGATGTTCCTGTTGCTGACTTTCATGCACTATGTGGATAGTGCTGGGCTCTTGTATGTGTGGTCCTTGGACAGGAAGCCTCTTGGAATCTTTCTTGGCTTCCTTTAGGAATTTTCACTTAACTTCTGGGGTGTTCTTGAGGACTTGCTCAACAGTGAGGTCTGCATTCTGTGGATGGATCTGGTCTCAAAGAGAGGCTGCTGCATGAGGTTTGCTGCTCCTCTGATGTTTAGTTCCTTGAGGGTGAGGTCTCTCATTCCTGGTGAGCATCTCATCTGCTGAGGACTCCACACTTATGTGCTCATCCTCTTTGAGGTCAGGTAGAGAGGTGGTCCTTGATATTCTTGATGGTCTGGCCTTGGGCTCAGGGGTATCTCTTCTGACTCACTTGTCATTTTCCTGAAGAGTGTCTGAGGAGGAATGGCCATATCTTGGATGCTTGCCCATGGATACTGTTACTGGCAGTGGTGGAAGTGGGGTCCTTGGTGGTCTTCCTCGTCCTCTGGTCTGTGTGGGGGTGGCATTCCAAGTCACCTTAGATGAGAAGGCTTTATAGTATGGATAGATATCATCTTGACCATGGAGCCAGGCTACTTCTTCTTCCATTTCTCATGTCTCTTTATCCATCTAAATGAGATTGACATTTCTGTCATTAGACTGGGTAGCTTGCTTCCTTGGGCAGTGCCTTTGGATGTGGCCTTGGTCTTTGCAGTAGAAACAGATAGAGGTATAGAGACCGGTTGTAGCTGAGCCTATAGTTGTGGCTGGTGGTGCCTGAGAAGAACTCCTGTTGTCTTGTTGTTGGTAGTCTGGCCTATTATCATGACAGTAATCTTGTTGTCTTCCTCCTTGATTTTTCAGCTATGCTACTGCAATGGCTAAGTCCTTCATCTGTTTAGTGAGTATAGTCATTGGGTCCTCTTGAACTCTTGGCAGCTGCTGCTGTTAAAGTTGACTGAATTGGACTGGAGTTGAAGGTGGGGGTCTGTTCTCATAGTTGGCCAACTTTGCCCTGAGGAATGCATTCTCCTGTTCTGCTGTGGTAGTTCCTCGAGGTCTTGGAGGTTCAGCTCTAGCTGGCTCTCAGTGCTCTTGCTGGGCTGGTCTGTAGTCTGCTTCCCAACATCCTTGTACTCTGGCAACTTGCTGCTCAATGCTCTGATATCCCATCCTAATGACTTGCCTTCTGAGTTCTGGGTATAGGCCATTGAGGAAGGTAGTGGATGCCAATACCAGTTGGACTGCAGGCTGCAGGTTTGCCTTGTTCATTTGCACTTGAATTCAATGGTAGAAACTCTTTGGGGTTTCATTGGGTGCTTGAGTCATGTAGGTTAAGGCCTCCTGTACTTCTTGTTAATACTCAAGACCATTGAACTGTATGCAGAGCCAGTTCTTGTGGATGATGCACCTTTTGGGGTAGTTGGCATTCTGAAGGTAATTGAGACATTCTTGTCTATAAATATCTTCTCTCATAACCTTGGCTTGGTTATATCTCTATAGGGCTGGGCCTCTCAAGAGTGGCTCGATAATTCTGAGTTGTCTTTGGGCATCCCATTGCTTGGTGGCTGCTTGCACCTCAATTTCTCCAATAAACTCCTCAATGTCTTTGCTATCTGCTCTGTGAAACATCTGGAGGTAACTCATGTCTGCTCATCTTCACTATCTTCATAGTCTGAGTCTGGTTCAGGAGTAGTGTTCCTTGAAGGTCCTTGTGAAGAGGGGGTTGGTGAGGGTGCTTGATATATAAGGAGTGCTGGTAGAGGATGGTGTCTTAGTGGTATAGGGGATCTGGGTCTGCTGATTAAGGCCAGGATATAGGTTCTTGAAGGTAGTGATCTCCTAATTGACTGGTAGTGGCTATTGAATGCTGAGGCTCCAAGAGAAGCATCATTCCTTGTCTCTTGTGGATAGTAGTGGGGTGTGAGTGACCAAGGTGCAGTGGTCTGGGTAATTGAAGAATCTAGGGGACTGATATAATGGTGTTGAACTCATCTGCCCCTTGCAGCTGTGAAGTAGTGGGATCTGGTTTGCCTTGTTAGTAGCTGTCTGTATAGTAGTGTGGATCAAACTCATCTTCTGAGTATGGATGATAGTCCTCTTCTCCTTTTGGATGTTTCGAAGTAAACTCAGTCTAAAGGGGTGGCTCAATGGACAGCTGTGGTAATGTAGTCACTCCAGTCAGAGTTCTTTCTATAAATTTGGGTCTGATACTCTTCAGGAAGGTCTTCTTCTAGGTCTTGAAGCTAAAGGGGTTCTGGTTGTCCTCTAAGTTGTCTCCTCTCCCTTGAGGTGAAGTCATAGTCTGGGTCACTTCTATTCTTAGATTCAGTTTTCTGGCTACTATTCTTGAGCAAGGTTCTGACTGCTGTTCTGACAATGATGTGGGCCTTCTTTTCTACTGAAGAGGGCTGTCTCTGCACTTGTTGCTGGCTAGGTTCTCCTGGAGTCTCCAATATAGATAGCTGCAGGGTTCTTGAGCCAAAATGTCAAGTCTTTAGAAAACTATTCCCAGTTGAGCCCCCAAAATGTGGTATGTGATTTGTATAACTATAAGCTTCAAGTATGGCTCAATGTGCCACTTGATGAAGTGCATGGTATGTATGTCGAAATAAAAGAGGATCTCCAAGTAGATGGTCATGTGATCAGCTTGTTTGAAATGTATGGTGTTCAGATTGATACAGTGACTCAGTTGTTTAGTGGTTGATGGATGATGGCTCAATATGCAGGTCAATTATCAATGTATGTGACAGTTGATAACTCTTGGTGGTTCATGGTACAGTACAGGTAAAGAAAATGGAGGTCGATGGCTTACTCATCCATCTGACTGGTTAACTTGATGATGTTGGGTGAATAGTGACTGTGCTGGCTGCCTTCTGGCTTTCTTAAGCTAAGTATCCTTGGGTTCCTTGGCGGGGTCTCAGGGTCTTAATACTTGAATATACAGGTCTTAAATATGGGGTCCGAATGACAGTTCAAATGGGCAGTCAGTCCAAATGCATGGCTGGGTTGAATGCATGATGGGATCTCGGTGATGGTCTCCTGGCAGCTTTCCTTAGCAGTGGCAAAAGTAACTTAACTGACTTGAATCTCGGGTGCAGTTTCCTTAACTTAGTGGTGGTTCTTGATGGTTTTCCTGGTGGTGGTCTTCCATATCATAATAGTGGTCTTGAAACGTAAATGGTGGTCAGTTTCCTTGAAATTCATGGCAGTCCATGGTGGCAAATTCCTAATGGCAGTCGGTAGTCCTTGAACAAGAGTTATCCTTGGCTCTTGGAGTCTTTTCTCAAAGTTTCTCAAAAACTTAAGTTGGTTTATCTTATACTAGACTTCTCAATGTTATTCAGATAAAAGTCAATTGACTGAGGTTTATTCACTGTCATTTGGGGGGGTATTTATACAGGTTCACTAATACTGAATATATGGTTGCTATCTGGTTGCTAACTATAGTGTGGCTATATTATGTGGTTGAGCTATTGGCTTGCAGGCTGTGACAAATGTTTACTGCTGGATAAGGATATGGATGTAATGCGGAAACACAGATGCACTATTGGCTTGCACAATGCAACAGATGATTATACTGAATACAGATGAGAGGGGTGGTATTACTGAAAATGGATATGTACTGAGCATTGCTAAAAATGGATGTGTGCTAAGCATCACTGAAAATGGACATGTGCTGAGCATCGCTGAAAACAGATGTGTGCTAAGCATTACTGAAAATGATATAAGGGCATTTATCAGCTTTAAATGGTATAGTATCCCTTGTTAGTGGCAAACAAATTATCTTGTGTGACTTTATCATTTCATTCCTCGAAAGGGGGGAGCACTGGTCAAGAGGTGAGGGGGTAGAATAGTGGCCAATTATCTTCAACAACATTCTCCAGTCCTTGAACAGCTTGGATACAGACAGAGGACTGATAAACTCTCTGGTGCTCTTCTTCTTCTTCTTCTGAGGACTCATCTGCTTCAGGGTCAGAGGGGGCTGCTTCAGGAGTGGGGTCTTGAAGTTCATGGTTCTTCTCTTCAAAGACAGGGACTTCTTGAGCTTCTTCTTAATTCAGTTCCCAAATAATATGGTGCGAATTAAGGCTGACAGGATGGTGGGTAGTTGGGGTAGCTCTAGCAGGTGCTTCAATGGTAATGGGTGGTCCTTCAAATATCTCTATAAGGCTTATGAGGTGACCTTGATGATTGTCTTGGAGGGGTGTAGTATGGAAACCTGGCAGGATGGGTTTGGTTTGTTGGCTTCCCACAGTGACATGGTTGCTACCAATATGGTTGGCTACTTTGACTTCTATCCAGTTGGCTTCCTTGGCTGTTAGGTGGGCAAGGTTTCCCATGGTTACTCTTTGCAAATGTGCTATAGCCCAGGGGATGTGGCAGAATATCTGGTGGATACAGAGAGCTCTCTTGATCAGATGGCTGGTGGTTAATAATTCAGTAACAAGGTCTTCTCGGTCATCTTCTTGAGTTTCATTGTGAAGGCGGTGTCTGATTTCATAGTCATGCCAGAAGGTCATCCACTTAAAGCTATTGGATCATTATGTACTGGTAGTTGACGAAGTGCCCAAGATCCTCAGTATAGATGTTCAGATGTTCAGAGGTGTCAGGGCACCAAATAGCCTTCTTGATAGCTTCGAAGACCAGGGTCTTTAGGTTAGGCAAAGGAGTAGAGCAGCAAGAAGTCTAATTGGAGTAGTGAGTAGGAGGTATTGTGAGGAAGTTCTTCATTCTTTGGTGCTGGTTCTGAGGCTGAAGTGGGTCTCTTTTAAGTAGCATGTTCTTTCATTTCAGCTCAGATTATCCTTGCTCCTTTTGGAGTGGTCACTTGATACATTAGGTTGTTCACTTGATTGTCACACTATGTATCATCTGATCCTAGCAGTCACTCATACTCTGCATTGTCGATTGTACATATCACAATATATCTTAATTAATTATCTGTCAATTAAATAAAGAATATTTATAAATAATTTTA
>RQIL01007554.1:0-22173 GCA_003951145.1 Jimgerdemannia lactiflua | reverse complement strand
ATTAAGGAGGAGTATTGTTTATTATTGCAATATAATGCATCTAGGATTGATGAAGTTTACTAATTATATAGAATCATATAAATGATATATTTATATAATGAGTTGTAAATAACTATGAATTTCAACAGACTTTATAGTTTTCTTTGTTTCATTAAGCTAAAACTGAAATTTATTCACTCTGTGTGGATAAGGGTATTTATACATATTTGCTAACTAATACTTGACTAAGTAATATACATAAATTATAGTTAACTAATACTGTTGCTAAATCGGATATATTAAGTCGTATTTTTTCATATTTGGGACAAAATGTTCAGACTGTGTCCAAACCTGCAAGTCACAGTAAGTTAAGTAATATTTTACTGCAGTTGGGTCAGATAATGCTTTGCTATGGTTTTGCGTACTGCGGCGCAATGTTCAGGGAGTTTGGTACATCGTTTTTCTGTTAACGTCGCTCCTTCGTGACGTCATCTCCGGTCACGTGATATCCCCCTTATGTCGTTCTTCTTGAAGATGTAATACTATAACAGGGAGTCTGAAATCAAATCAAAAGGGCAGGAAGGGTTATGGGTTACTTGTGTACTTGGAGGACAGTGGAATCGCTCATACGCGACGAACCGGCCTCCATCTTGGCGCGAACACCTAGTGGCGATGAAATGGAGCAGAATTTCAGTGTTCGTGGGCTCATTGATTCGCTCAATCCTGGCTACGCATTCTCCGGCAATAATTGTCGTCCACTCTGCAAAATCACAGAATATTGCCCTTTATATACATTTGCCATAAAAATTGTATTTACGCACCTGTCGTGGGGAACTCGATGCGCTTTCCCAAGCGCTTTTTGAGCTTGTCCCGATTGTTCTCCTTCAAAAGCGTCTCGACCTCGTGACGAGTCCCGGGTTTCCGCACGAAAATGGTATCGGAAGCGTTCGATGTTTTGTGAATAGACCCCCCTGGCGCCAATGGAACCTCGATTCTGAATAAATGTGAAGGGAGCAAAAATGGGGTGGTGGGAGTTGTGCAGCTTATGCGTTTTAATATTTCGGCAGTTATTATCCAAACCACTTTCCATCCCCCTCTCCTCATCTTTTCGTGTATATATTCTGGCTGCGGAATACCCAGGAGAACCGCACACATGATTCGGAGGGATGACCCATTCACACAACTACTCGGCCATTTCACACGATACTATACCAAACCATTTCGCAGGGATCATTCCCACGGTATAAAAGCTAAACGTTTATACCCTTGCATACCTGTTTTACATACCTTGGTTGTAACGACGCTACGTTTCTGGTGTGGGAGGTTTTGTACGTTCGCACTTGGAAAAGAAACGTGGCGGCAACAACAGCGGTATAGGCACGCGAAACGTCGAAAGCCTCTACAACAAAACGAGGGTATTTGTAGCATTTTCAAGCGACTATAAGTCAGAGTTAGCACACGTGTTGCATACAGAATAATCTCGCGTGGGATTTGAACCCACATCTGCCGCATCCCAGGGATAGCAGCCGTCTTTATCTTGGACCAGCGAGATGGTTAGTATGCGTTCGCGTGTTTGTTTGTGTAAAAGCAGATTACCTGACTCCACAACGACGAAGCCTTGAGGTAATGGGAGCACGGCGATTTTTTATTGTCGGCGGCGTAACCGACAGCATGCAATGCCTGTTGAAAGGAACACTTGTGTTGAAAGGAACACTGTGTTGAAAGGACCACTGCCTCCACCATTATTTTTGGCGAAACCCAGTTTTCACCCAATTTCCGGTGAAACCCGGTTTTCACCAATTCCAAGTGAGAGGAATATGCCGCAGGAGAACTGCCCAGACAAAGTCCGAAGACTAGGGTCCGAAGACAAAGTCCGAAGACTAAGATCCGAAGACAGCGGGCCGCGTCCATCCGTTGGTCGAGTCACTAACGAGCCACCGTTATTGCTCATAAGCGTACTCAAAGGCTGAGAGACCTGTGGGGATATGGAGGGGAAACAGAAAATAGCATACCAAGGAGCTCTGCAAATTTCGCATTTGTTGACTTGTGGCGAACTGTGACGTCACACCATAATACGTCACACCATAAATACGTCACACCATAAATACGTCACACCATGAATACGTCACACCATGAATACGTCACACCATGAATACGTCACACCATGAATACGTCACACCATGAATACGTCACACCATGAATACGTCACACCATGAATACGTCACACCATGAATACGTCACCTCTGCCACCGCGACAGCCGTCCCTAACGATGTTGGGCAGTGAGTATACTATAATAGACCAGCATCTCTTTAACTTATTATATGATATTTCATATAAAAATTTTCCAGACATTCTCTATTATAACCCCTGATCTACATAAAAATGGTTCTTTACCATTATATACTGGTGCAACTCTAATTTAAGATTTAATATCTATATATTTTATTAGAGGTTATATTTTCCAATTAAACTTACTCATTAATAAATAAACTGGCTTTAGAGGGGTTTGACGATCTCGAACATGTCGTGGTCGAACAGGCCCATGAGTTCATTCTTGCAGTCGCCGGTGTTGATCCCATCGGACTCCAGGATGCGCATGGTGACGGCAGTCGTTTCTTGAGCGGTGTGTGCATCCGGGCACTATTCGCTGCGTCAATGTCGTGCGGGGTGAGGTTCTCGTCGAGCCGTCCACCTTGCGCGCCCCCCTGCCCCTTGCACCGCCAGACGCTGCCCGCTTGCCGCTCTGTTCTGTTCGTGCGCCAGGAAGTACGATAAAGAACCCTTCATTCTCGTCGTCAGCAACCATCCGGTTCTCGTCGTCGTTGTCCCCGGCCGCACAGCCTCCGCTGGCCCGTGTCGTCATGCGTCTCGAGACATGCATCTTTTGCCCCTCTTCGTCCCCGTCCCTGACCTCGCACTGGTACTCGTCCTCCATCCTCATCGAACGCAATTGCCACACCGAGCTCGTCGTAAATGTCCCCGATGTGATCCCCGTTCTGGTCCACGTCCATCCCGCTGGCGCCGGCAACGCCCTCGGCATTCTTGGAGTAGTCGGTGATCTTCTTGCCGAGGTTGACGAGCTGAGCAGAAACGTTCCATAGCGACGGGCCCAATGACGGCCTCGATAGTGACCTTCTTTTCCAGATCCTTGGCGGTTCCAGTCCTGTGCCTTGTCGCCCAGGTAGTTGTGCACGAAGGCCAAGATGACTTCTTATGTCGTGCGGGACTCCTTGGTCCGTGGGCGGTAGTTGAGTCCTTTGAAGTCCGTGGAGGAGTTGTAGCCGTATGTCTGAGGCCATTGTTGAATCGGAATGTGTTGGACAGTGATTAGGTTGATATGAAAGGGGGGATTGGTACGAATCTCAAACCCCAGGGGAAACAGAAAATTCTCATGGCTCTCGTAGGACGGAGATCCAGCCAGACTTTTACATACCTCTCCTCCTTTTTCTTTCTCTTCTTTTCAAGCGCTTCCTCCGTTATCTCGGCGTTCCCCTTTCTCTCTTCTTTGGTCTTTGGCTGCCTAGCCTTCTTGCTAAGCTCTTTCTGTTTGTCTTGTTGATATCTGCCCCTCTTGATGGTTGTCACGTCCAAGTTGATGTTGCCAGAGGGATCAGATACACACCTTTGTTGGGCGGACAACCAATTTGCGTGCTTCTAGTCTTCTTCTCGAGCTTCGCCACCCAGTCGATGGTCGTCTTGGCAAGTGACAAGATTTCGGCATCGGTGGCATTCGTCCTTCCTTCCTTCCTCTTTCCATCATCCCCTATCGAGCACCCATACTCCCAATTCGAATGGAGTAGGGAGGTATTGGGCGTGTTCACATTGGAACTACAATGGCATGTTGGCGCTTACGTCAAGAAGGGAAAATTGACAACCGCCGGGCGGTTAGCAGGGCGTTATCAGAGCTGATGAAATCCACCTGTCGTTGAAGAGAGCGAGGCATACATCCAACCACGTATTTGTCGAACAGCTTTATACTTCAACACCAGAATATAACAATCGGCTGATTTGTCCATTGACAATCTATGACTATTGGCGTTACTACTCGACGGATTTGATGCAGGCCGAAAATAAATGTTGACGGGTAACTATTTGTGAGTTTATAGCATAAATTAATTATCGTAAAAATCTTGCAGCTGTAACTGGATAATCAATACCCACCTCATTTCCAATTTTATCAATTATATGTTCAGTTTCCTTCAATATCTTCAACAAGTTTGCTTGGCTGATGACTATCATCTACATCTACTGTAGCTTTGAAGGCAGTTTCAAATCCACATTCACCGTATTGGAAGACTTCCATTCTCTCGAGGATGCGCTGGAGGCCACGGGCGTTGAATTGTTTGGGAAGGTCAATACGGGCCTTGACGTCCTTGACGACGCCGACAACGGAATTAATGAGAATAACGTTTGCGAGCTATGTTACATGAGTCATTTTTCGAGGTAGAAGGATTGATTTACACATGTTAAAGGCATGGATTAAAAAATGTACCAGTTCCCCCCAGTTTCCGTCCCGCCAAGACCGCAAAATACAGAAAAATACCTCGGCCAATTCAAACCAAAAATCTTACCGTTTATTCCTTCAAATTGTAATCCACCGTCCTCAGCATCTGTCTCAACTCGGAACCCACTCTCCCTAGGCTCTCCATACTTCCCTGCCGTTCAGCGTGTGCTCGAGCAGCCTAAGGCAGGTGCCGATCATGTGAACGTCGTGGAAATGCTTGCGCGGTAGATCTATGTCCCTGAAGACGAGGTTGTGTGGCCCTCTGGCACCTCGCACCAGGTGAGAAAGTCTAGGCATGGCTGGCATGGCGGCAATGTGATGCTGAATATCGGGTTGCAGATTGCACTCCGGGTTCGTGACGGCCTCATGAACGCCCCTCTGATTCGAGGATGAAACGAGGAATATTGGCAAAATAGATGAGTTATAAGTAAATGCAGTTTCGTTCGAGGCAAGACAAGAATGTGTTAAATAGGTTAAGAGGCATGAATGGCAATATATATATATTTTGTGAATACCATGTGAATTGTTCGGCAATAATTTGAAGCATTTAATGATGCCGACCTCCAATTGCAAATCCGCCTCATTTCTATGTAAGTTTTGAGAATAAATCCGATTGCAAAGCTTCAGTATGAAACGTCAGGATTTTAATTCACATATGTCGATACAATATCTGGTTCACGAAACCAAATCCGATCCACCGGATACCGCGCCCGGTTGTGGGAGGTTGTAAGCCACCATTCGTCAATTCGTTATCACCTTGATACTTTTTAACATTCAAACCAATTTTACATGGGCGATGCCATACTCTTGCCTGCCAAATAAACAGTTGATAAATAACACAATGCTTACTTGTTTTATTTGTAATTGATAATACCCAGCGCGTCAAAAAAGGACCTGCAGACAATGCATCCCAATGAAATACGAATTCAGCTAATATGTAATGCCGGTGGGATGGAGGAAAATTAATCAGAGCAATAGCGGGGATGGTAAATCCATATAGTAACTGAATTTTCTTGCTTGGCACACTAACGACTTACAAAGGTGGATGTGTTGCTCGACACTTATCAGATTCACTTTCGAGCCCCTTGCTTTTCTTCAGATCATTGATTGAAATCATTATCATCTTTCTTGTTTCTTGGCCCCAAGGGAATATTGCAACTCGCAAGTGCTTTTTATGTCAGGGTGAGGAAACCTTTGCCGGTGACTTCTTGTTTACGAATGGTTTCCATATGCATGGGTAAATGACTTTCTTGACATGCAGGAATTCATTGTCAAAGACCAAATTTTCGACGTTTGTCGTTTCGAGAAACTCTGGGCTAATTAGATCAGGCTAGGAAGCCATGAAAACAATGCATTTGTAATGGGACGTTAGAAGTAGAAACACAGAACACTTTGTAGGACTTATTCATTGCATAATGCAAACCTCAGTCTTTCCTATATTACGTTTCCGGGCTTGATTACCGGTTGGTGTTGTGCTACTCGTATGTTCGCCGGGAGGCGTCTCGAGTTTTTTCTCTTGCCGCTTCGATTGGTTCCTTGCGTTCATTTGATTTTCTTCGCCTTTGACTTCGTTCCTTGGCCGCTTGGTCTTTCAGGTAGTAGAAACAGCATGGGGGTCGTTGGACTTGAGTCCGGTTCCGGCTTGACGGGCAGGCGCTCGTAGACGCGCATGAGAACAATGTCGTCGTGGTGGCGGAACGGGATCGATTCGAACTCGGTGGCCGAGGATACGATCTCCAGCAGGCCTTCGAGGTTGGTCGTGGCCTTGAAACTGACGCTAAAAACGTCGACGGTCATGTAGTAGTTGTTGTAGTAGGCGGCAATCACGCCCAAGTTGAGCGGCGCCACGTCCATCTCGATCGCTATTCACTTGATCTGCGCTAGGTCATTGAACGTGGTCTCAATCAGCTCGGGGAGGTGGCCCGAGAGATGGCGGTTGGCCGCGCTCTGGAGGTTGTAGTAGTTAGGATTCTGAGCCGTGCGTGGGTAGAGGAAGGTCCATGTCAGGTACTCGACGGCTTCCTGCATGTTCTCGATCATCTTGGTGACCATCTCGGCGTTGGAATGGTTGCGACTCGACTGGCAACGCCTCGTACAAGAACTTCTTGTAGAATTTCTTCTTGGTCGTCCGGGATCCACCCCTCTTGATTGTGGTAACGCCCAAATTGATGTCTCCAGAGGGACCGACTGCGAGACACACCTTTTCGCCGAGTTTCTTCACCCAGCCGATGCTCATTCTAATCAGTGGGAGTATTTCGGTATCGGTTGGGTTCCTCCTGCCTTCCTCTTTCCACTTCCTATCGAGGGAATACGTTCTTGCAATAGAAATCGATCGGTATTTTGCCACTTAAATCGACGCCAGAGTCTTTGCCGTTTCCAGTGCGCTATCCGCGGTGATAAAGTTTGCCGGTCGGTGTAGAGTTGGAGGAACGTTGAGGGTCGGCGTGTTGGGCGATGTGGTTTCCTCGTCGTCAAGTTCCGGCGATGTGGTTTCCTCGTCGTCAAGTTCCGGGCGTGTTGGGCGATGTGGTTTCCTCGTCGCCAAGTTCCGGGCGTGTTGGGTGATGTGGTTTCCTCGTCGTCAAGTTCCGGGCGTGTTGGGCAATGTGGTTTCCTCGTCGTCAAGTTCCAGGCGTGTTGGGCGATGTGGTTTCCTCGTCGTCAAGTTCCGGGCGTGTTGGGCGGTGTGGTTTCCTCGTCGTCAAGTTCCGGGCGTGTTGGGCAATGTGGTTTCCTCGTCGTCAAGTTCGGGCGCTTTTGTTTTATTGATGGTGGCACTTGGGAGCACGCTACGTAAGGTCGCTGAAAACCCGATGGTGATGAGCCATTCTTAACGCCCACTGCCTAGGAACAAGAAGTTTGGTCCTCCGGGGTTTTGGATTATCATAGCGTAGTTGACATTTCAAACATTGGCCCCTGCGCGTTCACGGGGGTTTCCCACCCACAGGGAAGGGTAAACTCTGAAGATTCAACGTCAAACGTATAAAACCTCCCCCTATTCCTGCTTTATGTCATCCAGCGACCTTCCACTTGTGAGACCCACCGCCAGGGTCCTAATTAGAGCACCCCTTTCCACAAACTGCTCAACGTTGTGCATGACCGTTTTGATGCTCCTGACAGCGGCAACGTTTACTAACGCCATTAAGGCCCTCCGACGCCACTGTCCAGCCTCCTCGCCAAGCACTTTCGGAACGTTTAGCTGAGATCGGCCTTTTTTGATGGTAAGGACCAACCGCGACGCACACCTTGGTTGGGCGGACAACCAACTTCGCGGGATCGTTGATTCTTATTCGGCTGTCGAGTTTGTGAACCCAACCGATAGCCATTCTGGCGAGCGGCAGGATTTCGTCGTCGGTAGTTATAATTCTACCTTCTTCTTCCCATTTCTTGTCCAGAGCCCAGATTCCCAAATCAAACGGAGTCGGGAGGTCCTGAGCGTTCTTGCAATAGAAGTCGAGTGGCGTATTGCCACTGATATCAAGGTGGAGGTAGGAAGAAAAGCTCGCCAACTGTTGAGCTGTTTCTATGGCATTATCTGGGCTGATGAAATTAACCCGTCATTGAGGACTGCGATCGAGGTTGGGGAGCAGGTTGGCTTCCTCCCCTGTAGGCTGGGTATGTACGGCGACGCGTTTTCCCAGGCGAGCATCGTTGTCACCTTTCGGGCGCTTTCGTTTCCAAACTCCACTGCAAGAAGTCTGCATAGGACCAAGAAGTTTGGTCCTCCAGGGATTGGGTTGTTGTAGCATAAGTCTACGTCGATAGTCATCCTGGCAAGTGGCATCGGTTGGATTCGTCCTACTTTCTACTTCTGATCGAGCGCCCATATTCCCAAATCGAAGGGAATTGGGAGGTGCTGGGTGTTCTTGAGATAGAAGGAGTGGCATGTTGTCACATACGTATGTCGAGGAGGACTCTCCAAACTACTGATAGTAGTATCCTGTTCAACACACGTCTTTCCGCGCATTGTTCGACATTGAGCATTACATTGGTCGATGGAGCCCTTCCGCTTGTCATTTTGACTTTTGGTTCTGCCCATCTTGGTGGTGGTGGTCAACCCTAGGTTAATCTCCCCAGAGGGACCACACCTTGGTTGGGCGGACAACCAACTTATTGGGATCGTTGGTTCTTCCTGCCTTCCTCTTTCCACTTTCTATCGAGCGGCCAGACTCCCAAATCGAAGGGAGTAGGAAGATCCTGTGCATTCTTGCAATAGAAACTGATTGGCATGTTGTCACTATATCGAGGAGGAGGTCAGAGGAGAAGGTTGACTGCCTTTGGGCAGTTTCATGCGCGTTATCGGGGGAGATGAAATCTACCAGTCGTTGTAGAGTTCGAGGGATGTTGGGAGGCATGTTCGCAGGCTGGGTGTGTTGGGCGACGCGGTTTCCCTATTGACCCTCGTCGTTGAAAATATGCTACTATGGGCTTGCCAGAGGTGCTGGTCTACAGTGGGTGCTCGCTGCAGGGCGGATTCGATGTCACTGACCGTGAGGTCACATCCTTGGGAAGGGTCATTCTCCTTTCTTCTCAAGCTCTTGTTCGGCGTCGATCAGGATACTTCGGATATGGTTGTTGAACAACTGGATGAGAAGGTTTCATCGTTCTCTTTTTCTTTAGTGGTGGTTTGATGGTCGAGTCCGTTTCATGGCATTGTCTGGTGGTAAAGGCATTGGGACGAGTCCTTGGATTCGTACCTGATTGATGATGATACCCTAGTGGCTGACGAGGTAACCGAGCATGTCAGATTCATGGACCCAAGCGAGGAACTTCTTGATGGAGAACTTGAAGTCGTACCTGGTTCCGATTTTAGAATTTCTTCAAGGAGGTCGTGCTCTTGTCTGGTTTTTCCTCCTCCGTTAGCATCGCCGATATAGCATCTTGGCATGAATTTCGCCTTGATAAGTGGTTCGAATGCGAAGTCGATGAATCCTTGCCATTTGCCGGGCACGTTGTGAAGGACAAGCTCCAGGCGCGTAGGATCAACTTTCTGTCCGTTTGCCAGTTGAATGGTCAAAATGCGTTGTCCCAGTCGATTACCGGGATTAGGTTAAATGCTGCCTTGATGTCCGCTTGAAGCAACCGTTTTAGTTGCATATCTGCCAATTGGCGGACGATTTCGTGTGCTGACGGCATGTCATACCCCGTGTATTGTGTTACTTCGTTTACTGTTCGGTAGTCTGGCACCGGACGAACCTTTGGCGGGGCGATCGCTTCCTCCGTTTTTCCGCTGTGAACGACGAATTGTCGGCAATGCCATCGATTCTAGAACGGGGATGTATCATCTTTCTTTTATTTTTTTCTTGTACTTCAAAGTACCCTTGTCGAGATTCCTTGTCGCGTTATTTTTGGCCCTTGGCAAATATATGACCGGACTGCAGGATTGAGCAGTGGTGCGTACGGTGGGTACGTTGTAATTGCCGGTAAATATTGAGAGCTTTCTTGTTGACGAAACAAGACTTGTATTTGAGGGAAATATTCGCGGCTTGTTGATCCGGTGGTGAGAGCTGAAGGAATTCTTGATCCTTCTTTCTGGTGCGGTCGGTTTCCATTCCACTTGCTTGGTCGGGTAGTTCGGTTTGAATCTTACAAACGTGTTCAGTACCATTTTTTCCCAAGGTGTATCGTAGGGGGCGGTATGTCTTCGGTTCTTTGTTTCTTCTGATACCTTGTCTTGTGGGATGAACCGTCAATTCCGCCGAATACCTTCCCTTGTGATTCCATGTCGTTGGTCTACCGTTGGAGGAATGAATCTTCTTTTTCAACAAAGTGGAGGCCGATTTGTGCTTGAATTCCTTTGTCCGTTGGTGCGGGTAGCGGAAAGTTTTGCTTGCGGTGGTAGGCCTTGTCGTAAATGCTCACATAGAGCGCGTTGACTTGGATGCTGGAATGGGACCAGTCCTTGGCCCCGATTGTGATGGCGCGGGCCTTGTTGCTTGCTTGGTAGGATATATTTTGAATGACTGAGTTTCCCTTAATCCCTACGAAGCGCAACTTATGCCTAGTTCCTTGAAGGCCGATGCTGATGTCTACCAATAAATATATTGAAAGAGACCGCGACTTCTTCCTTTGTCGTCATCGCTCCCCACCAGAACGCGTCATTATCGCTGTTGCCCAACGTTCTCTTGCTTTTTACTTTTGCGGCGATCCCTTGTGTCCTTGCCGCGATCGTTTTCTGGATTTCCCGAACTTGAGATCGTGCTTGATATGCGCCTGGCAGTTCAGAAGGAACTGGGGTGACTTCGAAAGTTGCTTGGACTAGCAGGTCCAACTCCCATCATCTTGGGACCCCAGTGTGGTCCAAGGGGTGTGATGTCTGTGACGTCTTCCCAGGCGAGGTCGGCGTCGGAATCGTACGAGACATCGGTGACATCGATGTCGTAGTCGTAACCTTGTGGCTGCGATTTGTTGCTCGCAGGTACTGGTCCCCGCGTTCCTTTCTCCAATTGGGTTGGGAGAGGTCCTGGGATGAGGGTCCATTCCTTGTTATTTAGTGTCTTTTACTATTCCGTAGCCTCGCGCTCTTCTTGGTTCCATAATGTTTCTACGCTGTTGTCGTTGCTTTCGATGAGCCGTTCTTGTAATCCCATAAGGAATCTTGCTTCACCGTGACCGGCTAGTACGATGCAGTGAAGCATGTAAGTGATGCCGTTATTGGTGAATGCTATCCCATTTAGTCTGCCGATGACGTGAAGTGATTCGCCTCCAACGTGGGTGTAGTTGTCAATTTCTGGAATCAACTCGTGTCGAAGATTCAGTTGGTCGAGTACCGTTTCATTGATGACATTTACGCCTACTCCGGTGTCGAATTTTGCGTGGAACGTGTTTACTCCTCGTCGGAGTACTGCGATTAATTCTCCTACTTGATGTCTTGGGGATGTTTGAATCCGTGGCGTTCAGGTCTTCCTTAACCATTGGATTTACCAGACTGATCATGTCGATCTTCATATCGTCTGGGGATGTTTTGCGTACTTCGTCAATTTCCATTCTTGTGCGTCTGCCGTGCGGTTCGTCGTACGTCCTCTGGATGTTGATCGCGAGCGCGAGCGTTCGTTTCATCTTGACGAGCTTCTTCCACGCGTGGGGGACTTGCTATTGAAGGGTACCCTTCATCGTTGCTTGATTTCGTTATAGCTGATCGCTTGGTCAGCTTCGTTCTTTTATCGGTCAACGTCCACCTGATGAATCGGAATTCCTTTCTGTTTATAGTATTCCATCATTTCCGCTCCTACTTGTCGATGATTGCCAAAGTTGGCAGGCATATTCGTTGTGCCATCTGACTTGCTACTTCCCTTATGACGGCGGCCGTGTCCTTCTCACGATGAGATTACCGATCTTGATCGTTGCTTCTTCCAGGGTTGTGTATTTCTGTCTCGGGGTCCTCCGTAAGACTTTGCGATGACCCATTCTTGATAATGTCCGACGAATTCCTTGATCACGCATTCCGGTTGGTTATTGATGTAGCCGGTGTCGATCATTAGTTGTTGCAGTTTAGCTGTGAAGAAGTTGAATTCGTCCATGTCGTTTCCGCGGAACTTCATTTCTTGAAGTTTGTTGAGGTTGGTGGTGAACATGACAGGTGTGTACATTTCTTGAGGATTCATGTGCGGAAACCTCGCCACTTTTGTCTATCTCACAATCTTCCCATGAGAGTGGCCTTGGTTCTAATAGTTTCTGTCTCGATTTTCTTTGAGGAGCGAATTAGCCCACATAAATTGTGGGTGTCATACGTGCTTGCGTGAGGTATCCGAGTAGGCGATAGGAGTACGATGCGCTGTATGCGGCGGTCGAGCTCTTGTCTCCGGTGAAGTCTGGATCGGGGATATATTTTGTGTCCAATGTAGACGAAATCACAAATGCCTTGACTCCGTCGCCTGATCCGTTGAACTCAATGAAACCCTTGCCGGTTGATTTAATCGTACCGCTGATTGTTCTTGAAGTGATTTCGCTCTATCTTTCATGTTTCGAGGGATCCACGCATGAACTTCACCAACGATGGCGCCTGGGTCGTTCATAGGGGAATAATTCCCAGATTAAAACGATCTCGATTTTGGCTGTGTTCTTCGCATCCTTGGAGTACCTTGGTCGCAAAAGGTGGCCATTTTTGTGATGGCGATTGATCGTTCTCGCAGACGCTGTGGTAACACCGCAATATCCGACCACGCCAAGTGTGAGGACGTAGTGTTGTTCCATCTCGTCATCCGGGGGTCTTTCGTCCTCGTTTGGCTCCTGACGGCGGTGAGGTTCACCAACCGCAATAATGTCCTCCGGCGCCACTGCCTGGCCTTCTCGATAAGTTCTTTCTGCTTTTGCCGACTGGGATTCGCCCCTCTTGATTGTGGTTACGCCCAAGTTGATGTCTCCAGAGGGACCAACTGCGAGACACAACTTGGTAGGGCGGAGAACCACCTTTTGACGATCTTTGTTCCGATACTTCTCGTCGAGTTTCTTCACCCAACCGATGCTCATTCTAATCAGTGGGAGAATTTCGGCATCGGTCGGGTTCCTCCTGCTTCCTTCCTTCCATCTCTGATCGAGCTGCTGGGCGTCCGCGCAATAAAAGTCGATCGGCATATTGCCGCTTAGATCGACGAGGAGGTCGGAGGAGAATGTCGCCAGAGTTATTGCCGTTTCCAGTGCGTTGTCCGCGGTGATAAGGTTTGCCGGTCGGCGCAGATTTCGAGGAATGTTGTTGGGCACGTTCGCAGACTCGCCGTGTCGGTCGACGCGGTTTTCCCGCGATTAGCTTTCCAAATTTTTCCACCATTTCTGCTGGGCTTTTGCTGGGATGGTTTGGGTGGCGTCTTCGTCTGGGATGCTTTTGCGGATTTGGCTCGATTCCATCCGTCGGGGACGTTCTTGAGTTGCGTTGTGGATAGTCCTGACGGCCAGGTGTTGATATCGGGTTCACCATCTGAGTCTGGATCGAGCGCATGTTCTTCGATGACTACTTGGCAGTTTCGTGGGACGGTTTGTTGAACCAGGTCATCTGTGTTCATTTGTCGAAAAGTGTGCCCGAGGTCAGCCCGTGCGATGATCCATACTATATTTGCAATGATCCATATTTTTCGTTCTGTGTCGATGTCATCCCTCCAAGTCCAGTTGGCTGCGACGATAATCTCAGCTTCTTTGTGGATACGCCCGTTTCGCAGTTGAAAGGTGAGCTTGGTTCAGGATCAGGTTGGTCGTCGAATGTTGGCATATCCTCATTGTCGTCCAAGTTGTTACGATGTCAGCTGAAGGCGGTCCACTGGCTATCCTGCGATTCCCTTGATTTAGGTCGGTGGTTTTGGGATGGATCCGTAATGGCGTCGCACCCATCGTGTTACTTAAAGAATGCCACCAGTCCAGGGTGAGGCTTTGTCGCATTGCACATATATCTTTGTAGATCGACGACGTCGTCGACCGTGTACTCGTCATTTGTGAAGCGTCTGTCCAAGTGATTTCAGGGTGGGTGTCTCGTCCATCGTATACTAGGAGAAGGCAAATGTTCCTGGGCACCTCGGTAGCTTTATGCAGTAAAGTCAGTGATGCAGAGGTTAACCTTTCAATATACATCGCTTTTGTGATGCGAAGAGCCACTGGGGTCACACTGGGACATGACAAAATTCCGAAAAGATGCTTTCTTACCGACCTAAACTTCGTCGACAATTAGGATCGTCCAAATAAATATATATCCACATACTGTTTTCAGGTGACACTCCTTAGTGTCGCGAAGGTCTTTATGAATGCTCAGATGGGCCACGACTTGGAGTGACTACAGAGGTGTTTTGGCAGGTCCGAGACTCAGAGAATCTGTGGACGTGGAGGATTTCTGTCGTACGCGGAGAACCTGTGATTGACCTTCGAAATGTTGAAAGTTTGCATCTTTTCAGAGAATCGGCAGGATGAATTGAGAGACGTGAGAAGGTTGAGAGACATAATTATGACCGCCAATGCACCATGTGTTTACTGAATGGAAGAGATGTCAGTTACCACATAAGCTTTATCAGTATTGGAACAGAAATAGGTCGAATTAGAAAGTGGATAGCCTACTCTTGATGGAAATTGCATGGATGGCACGTTAGTTGTGCCATTGGTATGAGAGCGGAAAGGAGGGGTCATATGGAAGGAATGTGAGAGAAGTAATGATAGAAAAGAGTTAGAGACGGATCGAATTTTGAGGTCGAGGCGATTGAAGGGTGACTTGGGTGTATCCAAATTGCGAATTCCCCATTTATAAACTTGTGGGTGGCTTACCTGACTGCTTTATGCACGTTAGTGGATTGTGGTGGGGAAGGAGGGAAAGATATGAGACGAATTTTCCCTCTCAAAATAAGTTTGTAGAAGATCGCAGTAGTGGGTAGCTTACTTTGCCTGCACATGAATAAATTGTTATTGGCAAGAGTGGATATAAATGACGACGGTCAGTTTTCGCCGTAACTGGTGACGTCACCCAGTGGAATAATGTGACGGTGGGTGGGAGAGAGAAACGTGTATGTACCGCGAAATCAAAAGGTTGAGCGGATTGAGAAGGCAGGTGAAAGCGCTCAAAAGGCTTGAAGAGGTAGGTAGGGGCGGTGCTATTCAATTGGACAGTTATGTAGTGGAAAGGCCGATTATTGTTGGTTGACGCGCAATGAGTGTCGAATATCGTATAGTCAACAATTCCTTTTCCGTTTCCATGCTCGCAGTTTTATTCGTCAGTCGTTGCAATACTTACCGGAGTCGCAGTGTTATTTACCTTCAACCCCGCCGGTTACGGGCGCTCATTTCTGCCACCGCCATGAAACTTGGACCACATACGAACGCTTTACCAACAGTTCCGCCGGCCCGGGTTTGTCGTATTAGTTCGTTGAGAAATTCGGGGGATGGGAGGAAAGAAAACATAAACAATGTGAGTCTCGCGTAACGATCACTTATCACGCTACCATATTTCTGCAGGATAAGCAACAGCAGGAGATGGTAGACTAGTATACCTAGTACAAAAGGTGAGAGGGAAGGAGGGAAGGAGGTGACGCTTCGCTTAGAAGAAGAAAAAGGAGAAAACAAGCGTCACATGATGGATTTCATCATGTCGTCATGATGATTTGCTGTCTATCCGTCTAAATGACTCAGGAATACGTGCAGCCAACAGCCGCTTATACGCTTGTCGTCATGTGATAGTGTGTCGTAACCATTGGGTACAGCGTAAAATATGTACTACATGTTTCTTCTATTAAACAATTCATACACACAGATATGTAAACTAAACATAATTGTTCTGCAGCATATTAAACCCCGACACTATCATTCAAATTACACCAATTCTCGCACTGTGTGATTCCTTGCTTTCAGAAACTTCGCATCTACAAATTGTCAGTCACTAAATTCGCCCGGGTTTTGTTTCTGTCTCCCATTATGTCACCAATTTGTTTGATCAGTTAATGCTATTCCAGCTCCAGTCAAAAAGTACCATGGAGAAAGGACTTTGAGATGGGCAAAATAACAAAATAGGTAAGTCATAATTATGGCTTGATAAAGCAATCTAAGAAGAGATACATCGCGGCAACAGAAATCTAATACTAGCAATTGCCTCAGAGATTTACCTGACTGCATACCTTCAAGTTTTTTTTTTCCGGATTGACATCTTACCGCATCCAACCACCCACATTAAGCGCCCCGCAGCTCGAACACCAAAGAAGCGGGTACAAACCGCCAAAATACTGAAGAAACCGCCGAGAGTCGGCAGTGTAGTACACTCTATAATCATGATAATATGTGGGAAGGGTAGCATTTAAATGTAGGGGTTTCCATAAGAACGTCCAAATGAAAATGATCCATTGCGTTTTGGAGCCAAATATGCACGAATTACCAACCTTATTTCAATTTGAACTGTCTCCATCAATGTATCGACTAACAAATAATGAATTGTCAACATCGGGGCCACTGGGAAAACCACTTGACTAATCCAATCCGAGACGCGAGGCGATTTTGTCCACCCGAGATTATTCCTGAAAGTCAGACGGTTGATTTAGCTAAGATGGGCGACAAACCTGTGAAACTACGCTGTGATGGACCGGTTGTTAGTGTTTTTTGGGACGTGCTCAAATGTTTCCGTATCGAGGATGGCTCCTGTTGGATGTGATAACGGTAAGGTACGTGTATCAAGGCAGGTGAGATATTCTCGTCGTGTTGTTGAGTATGACCGGAGCGAACCCTCCCTGCCTACAACTCCCATTTACAGGACCACAGGCCTGCAAATCTGTGGTGAGCTTTGACATGCACGGCCGAGTGACGAGGAGGGAGGGCGCGCATGGTGAACAAGAGACGAGAGGAGTGTGGCGGACACCGTGTCATTGGCAATTATGTGTGAAGGAGTCGTGGGCGGGGTGAGAGATGGCTTTGCGAGATATGCAAGACGCCGGGCCAATGCCATCAACTCCTACCCTCTTATTCCTTTCTTCCTTTCCTTTCTCCTATTTGTTGCGCACCCCCACCACCTCCAAATGATAATAATGATAACAAAACCTTTCTTGAGTATCCCAATATACTCCGGCTCGCCATTTGCAAGTGCAACGTTCAATGGTGACGACTGGCAGGGAATGAGGAAGCATCGTTTATATTTCAGGAATTTAGAAACACACACCATCCCTCCTATCCAGGACGAACATAGCTCCGTATCCTCGCTTCCTCGGAACCCGCTCAACGGTCTGGCTTATGGTGCGCTTGAGGGTGGGGTTGTTAGATTATTAAAGGATTCATCAGCCCTGGACTGAATAACGCTAGATGAAAAGGATGTGTTTGACTTTGATGAGACGTGCATGTAACAGTCCCCGGTGGCGTAGTCCCCTCCTATTTATACAGCACGGCTTCGGAGGTGAGATTCGATTAATAATTATAATGTGAATATTTTCCCACTACACGGCTTGTTGGTAACTCTGCGACATCTTCTGAATGTCACTGCCGAAAAAATTAAGGTTATATACTCAGATGATTCGTGGGTCGATCATCTTTACGCAACCGATCTAATTATAATATTCCGGTGAAATTGATGCAAATCCTCGTTCCCAATCACAGCACCTGACATACATATACACAGACCCAGACACCATAAGTGGTGGAGATAGGGTGCTGAATAAAAGCAGGTAAAAAAATTTTATGATGACATAGGCAATACCCTAGGGTATCAGGCCTTTTGACTTTCTGAACCTATTGGACAGTTCCTGTATTACTTCCAGAGGACTCTCAAATACAGTGTGGTATAGAATACAGATATATATATATGATTTGACATATGAGTGATTTTATACTTAGTCTTATACACTTTTCAAAACCATGAATTCTACTCTTATCTCATCCTGATTTTAGTACTTATTTCAGCTATTACATATAGTTGCTTTCTCTATCTCTGTCTTCTCATCTCCTCTATCTCATCACTATTACTATTCTCTGTCATTGATATCTTATTATAGTTTTCTTTCTTAATTATCTAGTTATCACCTATCACTCTTTCTACCTCATTGTTCTAACATATATATCTATTACTTCATTTTTATTTCTATCTTCTGAGAGATTTGTCTTATTTTTTCATCTGGAGTTATCTTATTACTATTATCTAGAGTTATCATATTATTACAAATTATCTCACATATTATTCTTTTATTTAGTGATTTTTTTCAATATCTCATTATTATTATTATCATTATTACTAGTGCTCCCAAATGAATCGAATCAATTCGAATTGAATCGAATTGGGGATTTTTCAATTCAAATTAAGTTTGAATTGAATCAAATTCAAATTGAATCAAGGGTCTGATTTGAACCCTATTTTTTGAAATGTAATAACTCAACAAATACATGTCCAATTCAATGATTTTTAGCTTTTTAGATTCCCCTATATAAGAAGAATCTAATAAGCTAAAGATCATTGAATTTGGATGTGTATTCATTGAGTTATTACATTTCGAAAAATAGGGTTCAAATCGGAACTCGAATTGAATTAGCCTTTGATACAATTCAAATCAAATCGAATTGGACCTTTGATTTGATTCATTGGGAGCAATAATTATTACTATATTTAAAATTAATAATATATTGTAATGTACCTGACTCAATAGAGGCAAATTACAAGGGTTGGGTAGCTATATAGATCAGCTTAAGCCCCTAGTTACTTTGTTAAAAAGCAACAAAATATTCAGGTTATATATATATAAGATTCCTCCTGTATTAGTATTTAGTGGTATAATATTCAACTTCTAGAGATTTCTGTGTGCAATTTCCTAATTTGGCAAGATTCTTGAGTGCAGGCAATTTGTATAATGGTCTCCTGTAAGTGGGTTTCTTTCTTGAGTAATGATTGACAGATAATTTTATATAACTTAGCAATCTTGAGTAATCTGACTGATTTTCTTCAAAGCATAGATTCTTTAGATACAGATTACTCACATAATAAGCAATTGGACTTCCTTAAGTATATGGGTTCTAGATTCAGATTGCTTATATAATAGGCAATTGGACTTCCTTAAGTGGTATGGATTGAGTAGTATAGTTTGAATATTGCAAATTGAATAGAGTGGACTTAAATTATGTGGACAATTAGTACTAAATAATGCAGATCAGCAGTATGTAGCAATTCAGTAGACAAAAACATAGACTTGAATTCAGATTCTTCTTGAATCAGTGGACTTCTCTTGAAAATAATGACTTCTTTATACAGCAGATTACTTGAAAACAGTAGCTTATTTCTTAAGTAGCAGACTTGGATATGGCAGCTGACAAAGTTGCATCAAAGACTGCTTCATTTGTATGAATATATTCACTGCAAAGGTGTGACTTATACTAGACTGGCTTTGTAAAGCAGACTTCCTTAAACTGGCAGACTTTTCTTGAAATAGATAGCTTATTCTTAAGTAGTGAATTACTCAAATGGTGGTGAAGTTCTTCATTTGAACTTGGCAGACTTCTTTATATTGGAAAGTGGACTAGAGTTGGAATTGAACAAAGCTCATAATCTTCTAAAAGTGGCTTTAGAGTGGGTATCTCTCCTAAGTATTATAATCTTTTCTTAAATCAAATAGTTTTAATAGATATATCTTTTGAAGTATGTTAGGCAGACTTGTCTTTTGCTTTGAACTTTTGGAACTGAGGTTTATTCACTCTTATTACTAGAGTATTTTATATATTGTGGTTGCTATTTGGTTACTATCTGGCTAACTATAGATTGCTACTTATATTAGATGTATCTGGTTTAATATAAGTGTTCAGGTTCTATATAGGTAAACAGGTCCTATATAAGTATATAGGTTCTATACAGATAAACATCTTCTTTTGGTATATCTGGTTATTTATACAAATTGGTGCAGTAAAGTAGTCTTAGTTGCTTGGTATACTTGATATAGTATATAGCTAAGTGGCAATTTTAGATGATATAATTTTATAGCCTACTACATCAGTCCCCACTAAAGGATAGTCTGTTCTGGACTATCCTTTAGTCATCATTCCAATAATCATAAGCATCTTTGGTATCTACTTCTGTACCATTATCTTCATCTGTATCTGGGTTACTCTATTCTATGAGTTCTTTTTTTTCTTCTAGAAACAGAATTTCAATATGATTGAAGATGCTCAGATATATGGCTAGGTTCATCTTTTGAATGTCATACCAGAAGAGCTGTGTTATATTCTTACTAAATATAGACTGCCCATGGGCTGAGACTCCTGTGGCTTCAGATCTCTAACCTTTAATGTCTAGGTGTGGCCATTTTGCTCCAGTAGAGAGATCTCAAAAATAATTGATTTTTCTTTTTCCAATGGAGTCCAGGGCTTCTATGAAATTAATAGTATTATCTATCTATCCTTGGTGAGTTGCATAGTGAATAAGAGCCAGAATATCTTCTCTTAGGTTATATATCTTGAGGATCTTCCTTGTAGACTTCTTCTTTTTCTCCTTTTGAATTTTTGCTCAGTCATCCCCTCTCTTGAGTGTGTGTACAATCATATCTTTGCTGAGATGGATCTTTTCATATTAATAAGGCCAGCATCTGGGATACTTTCTATGATGATAATATCTCTTAGCTTGATAGTATTTCTTTTTTTATTTGATTTCTTCTAGCTTTAGAAATCTGCATCCATTTGCATCATACTTAGATAAGAGAGTAAAGAGGGGCTTTACTTCAGTTTTAGTAAAGAATCTATTTGTTCTCTTTGCAAGTATAGTGATAGATTCTTGGAATGAGGTTTCTTCTACATTGATTTTCAGGAATTATAATTCAAAGGACTGGTTTACTTATTGGTTCAAAATATGGTATTAATAGTAGTAGTCTCTTGGTGAGTGAAAAATAATTTGATAAGGATATCTGCCCATTCAGAAGGCTCTTTTCTGATAAGTTTCAGGTCTTGAGATAACTGACTATAAGCTGGGTCTAGCTTCTTCTTTACTCCAAGAAGTGTTGTCATCTTCTTTTTTCAATGGTACCCAATTCAGATCATCCCATATAATAATTGCAAAGTGCTCTTCATTTTTGAAAATGCCATCATCTTCTTCCTCTGGTAGTTGGTCCCAAATTATTTATACTTCTGCTGCTTTGATTTTGGGATTGGATATGACTTGTGCATGGCTTTTTGACTAGGTATTATGAAGGCATCTCTTCTTTCTTCTTCTGTATTCAGAGTATGTAGTTCCTAGAATTTTTCAAATTCCAATATGCCTGGATGAATACTCCTTATATTTTTATCTTTGAATACATCTGGTACATCCTCTGACTTCTCTAGCAATGGCTCCAATTGTGATAGAGATAGTATCTCATACCCACATATTATCTTCTAGTCTGTCTTCCACTATGTTGATTCAGGGCCTTAGTTTGGAGTCATTGTTATTTTCAAAATCCTTCTCTTCTTCTTCTGTAGTTGATTCTTCACTATTGGTATATTCTTCTTAAATACACACCTTCTTCTTTTTCTTTAATAACTCATAACTAGTAACTTGACTTGATACTTCTTTCCTCTATAGTTGAACTTAAGTATTTATTGACCAATATTGTAATATTTCAGTATAGTTTACTCTTTTTCTTTATCTTTTCTAGTATCTTCCATAATCTTCTAGTATTTTCTGAACACTTAGAAATCCTTTCTTGGTGCCGAGCCTTAGCTAGAACATTCTAGTCACTGTTATTCCTGATTTAGCTAGTCATGAAACTTCATGGAACATTGTGGAACTTTATTCATTATCTTTGCCAAGAACTTTCCTCTTGGCATTTCTATTGATTTCTTAGATCCTTCCAAATTCTTCTTTCAGATCTCATATAAATATCCTCTCTGTTCTCATAAATAAAGCTCAGAATATTTACTCCCAGAAACTACAAGATCTTCTAGAACTCAGAGTATCTCTTCAAGCTACTTTGAACTTCCTGAATCAAGTCACTTCCTCACTTAGAAACTAGAACTGTTACACTTGGTAGCAGCAGTTAAGTTATACCTTGCCTAAACAAGAAACCTCTCAAGAACTCATCACAACACCATGGATGCCAATGACTGGGGCAATACTTCTTACAACAACTATATCTCACAGAATGCTCCCTACGTTTAATAAGAAGAAGAGGATGAAATTCCTTATCAGTCATCTGGGACTCTAGAAAGCCTCTTGCACACTACATTGGCTCAAATTTCCAAACTTTAAGACTGCTTGGATAAGAAGAAAGACAAAGCTCCTGAATAGTCTACATCTTTTTTT
>RQIL01007553.1:0-12212 GCA_003951145.1 Jimgerdemannia lactiflua | reverse complement strand
AAAAAAAGCAAATGGTATAATGAGCAACCACGTCTTCGAACACCAAGACAGTAGGGGAACAGGATTGGAGGGGAGTGGGGGGGGCAGAGCAGTATTAATGCTTGAAACTGCGAATGGCCACAGCAACCAATAAGGCACTATGAAGGGGGTATAGCAGAACTCTGAATCTCTCTCATGTCATAAGAACCCAAAATGTCATTACTGACAGATTGGAGACCTGAGCTCAACAATTCATCCAAGGAATAAACAAAGGTCTGGCAGTACAGAAGCCAGCAATGTGATCTCGTGAGCCTATACAACAGTGTAAGAGAGATATCTTGCAGAGAATCGACAGATGCAAGGCAAGGCAGCAACTGGTGAGGGGGAGAAGGGGAAGGAAACCATAAGGAGGGAGGGGTAATCAGTTGTGATAGAGAGTGTAGAGCATGATAGCGAGGCATGCAAGGCAGGGGTGGTGAACATGTGGTCGATGCATGGTCGATGCATGTCGAGCCAGCCACCAGACGCAAGTAAGTGAGGGACCACATCATCTGAGAGGTATCCATGACATCATGGCAGTCCTGAGGGTCAGCTGCAGATACCACACCACGTCACCAAAGAGAGCACTATAGCAGACATTGATGTCACCTATCAATAGGGCCTTACTCGGAAAGGGACCAGACACAAGATCATGGAAGCCACCAATAGGAAGAGAGGGGGGTGCATAGACCCTAACCAGACACAGGCCCTGGAACTGGAGCCAGATGTGGAAGGAGTTGCATGACGAGGCTGATATCAGAGCTGAAAGCAGTTTGATATAAGGACAACAAGGCCATCATTCTGGTGACCCATTATCCTGTAAGAGGAGGGTGGAGTTTGCATGTGAATGAGTGAAGAGGGGTGCAGTAGAATGTGACATGTTTCAAAGATAAAAAGAATTTCAAAGGCAAGACTAATCAAATGACCAAGCACTTAGAACATTTCCTGAGTTAGTCTGAAAGCATTGAGGAATCCAACTCTCATTGCTGATTGGGCGCGCTAGTGCTGACAGCTGGTGTAGCACTTCATTGAGACTGTACAGCCTCAAGGTCCATTGCCATCTGACCTATCATTGCCACAGAACCCCCCACCAATGAGGGAGCAGGCACTGACTGGGTGGCAACAGAGAGGAGGTCGAGCTCAAGTTTCTGAGCCCAAGCCTTGTAGAAGTTCTGCACTTTGGGCCACTTTGTGGTTGACTCACCTGCCAACTGCTGAACCCAAGCATGGAAGCTTTGGAGCATGCAGGCCTTAACCCTGTCCATGGTGTAATTGTTTTGGGGACGGACCAGATTCCAACCAGTCAAGACCGTGAACATAAGCACCATCATCTTCTTTTGGAAAGCAGTGACATAATCAGGCTGCAACAGGAATTCGAAGGTCGATGCCAAGACATATGACATGTTGAGAACCTTTGCCAACATCACATGAATGAAATACAGGTTCTTCTGAATCTGTCTGATGTTCAGATAGGCGAACCCTTTAACATAGAGGCACCAGAGCTTCGTACCTTTCTTGGTTGGGAAAAGATGACCCATGGGATTGCAGGTCATGCGTGAAAGAGCGGTGGCAGCTGTGGCCCTCTCCACATCAGGGAATACCTGGGCATGTTCCTTGATCAAACCTTTTTGATGGTGGCAGCATAAGATTTGGGGTTGGGGGGTCAGTGGAGTGGATGGGGGGGAGGCAGTGGAGCTTAAACCCATAGCCAAGGGCTGGGGTGCTGGGTCCTTGGCTTTCCCTTTACTCTTTTTGGAGGGCACAGGTACAGACATGGGGGTTACCACAGGGGCTGGACCCTGGGAACTGCTGGCTTGCTGTGCAGTCTCAGAGGCCTTCTCCTCAGCCTTCAGCCTCTTTGCAGTGCTATGAATGACAACTGTAGTGAAGGGCTTATCGGCCAGAGTGGCCGGGGGCTTGGCGGGGGTGATAGGAACTGAGACAGAGGGGACAGCCGATCCAGAGGAGGGACCAGAGGTACTCGCCTTTCCCAAAAGGGGCTAGCTGAGCTCAGCATTGATTTTGGTCAGGTTACTGACCTGAACAAGCAGATCTGAGATCTGCTGTCACAGGAGCACCAACTCAGTGGCCATATTGGGGGTAGCAGGGGTGGACCTTGCAAAGTTTGTTGGGGTCATACCCAGGCTAGTGCCAGGGCACATCCAATTCTGAGAAAGGGGTGCTAAAATCTTTTTGTCATTATCATTATCATAGGACCAGGCGGTGACCATAGGCCTTTTGGGACTAGGTGTGGTCTTATCCTCATCATCTCTCAGACTACTTAAGTAGGTGGAGAGAATTCGTGCATCCCTGTATGACCTGCACTTTGCCAGTGCTTGTTGCTCATGAAATACGAGTAAGAGGAGACCTGCCTCACAGCAGGACACCCACAAGAGGAATTCGCTGAAGCAAGCGAAGAGACACACACCAAGGACATCATCTGAGATGACCGTTGAAGTTATCAACCAAGCCATTTCGAGGACTGAGAAGATAGTGGAGGCAGGGGTGCTGGACATTGCAATAAAAATGGTCAACAGAGGTGAGAAGTTTCATCATGTGATGTGACTGTTTTTGCAATGAAATAATAATGAGGAAGGGATATTTATACCTGTTGGGAGGCTTTGCTAATCAAAGTGACTGCTTTCTTAATTTGGAATATCTTCGGGCCTTAAAGCCAAGTATAGCCAAATGTGGAAATCATGTGAGTTAGGGGTAGGGGCATCAAGTTATTTTTATTTATGAGAGAAGAGAAATGTATATCATCGACACAAAAGACAGAAATAACTAAGATGAGAAGAGCAAAAAGAGGCCGGCGAAATAAACAGCTAGCTAAGAAGTAAATATAAGAAGGCCAGGGAGTTCGCCACCCTATAGGTGGACTGGATAAACCATTTAGCAAAGGCATAAAGGAATACTAAGGCTGAAACAAATGCCGAAACAAATTGCAAAAACAACAAAGTTCGAAAGTACAGAAGTTAAATGTTTGCTAAGTCCAACAACTGGACCATTACATTTGCACAACAACGATACTGCCAACAGACTTACCAAGGGGAAACCAAGCACTCTCTTTTCCCAAAATCGAACCCGACAAAGCAAATGAGAGAATAAGATGAAAGGAAATGTGTGATTGCTACAATCATCACATAAGCATCATATTGATCTCACTCAGGCAGAACCTGACTGTGACGTGGCCACCAGAATTGCACATGGCATCTGTGGCATGATACTTAGTCTTGTGGAGACTGTGAAGAGAGAATGCAGCAAGCTCTTTCTCCCATTCATCATTGTTAAACCAATTGAATATAAGATCAGTGCCTCAGAACACAGAGTAGCAGTCCCCAAGAGGTTGCCTATATGAAGATGCCTTCAGGAAAAGTGGTCTCCACATGAGCAGAAGCAGGATTGTCCAAAGAGGCCATAAAGCCAGGCAAGAGCTGTGCAGACCAACTTCAGAGTGGAAAGATAGGACTTAATCTGGACACTGCTGCCAAAGCTGGCAATGGGGAGTGATATACTGGATGAGAATGGTGGAAGAGGAGGCCCATTCCGAGAGCAAGTCATCCCAAGAAATTCCTGAAGGAATGAGCACATAGAGTGATGATTGTGGTGCCAAGGGGGCAAATATCAGTGCCAGTTCTTGAAGTCAAGCCAAGAAGTCAAGTCCTGGAACCGAACTATAATAGATCTCCAAGGTCTTGTACAGAACTGCATAGAAAGGGCACTGATGAAGTTGTTGCTGAACTTGCTACACCAATCCAGATGGGCTTGGAATATGTAGCAGACATCCGACATGCAACAGAGGAATGTATGGAGGCCGAGAATCATGCAGCCAACAGAGGGCCAATCATGAAAGCTGACAATCCAGCTAACTGAGTCATCAAACACCCCCTGGGGACACCTCAATACCTGAAGCCCCATAGTGGTCTGGGGGAGTGAAACCTGAAGCAAGGGAAGGCTATACTCTAATTGAGGCCTGATGAATGTTTGAAGCATGGCCAGCTTGCCAATTGGTGACCAGAGAGGACCTCGGGACTGGCAGTACCCAAGAGTACGGGCTGCCTTTCTGTATTCTGTATCACGAGTGATGAGAAATCAAAGCCATTTATAGTGTACAGAATTCCGAGGTATATGTAGGATGGGGGTATAGGGCATGGCTCACTCCCAATCTGGATGGAACATTAGCAGGGCCAACATATCCACACTTCTTAGGGTTGAGCTCCATACTGTTTGCCAAGAGCCAATCTTCACAGAAGTCAACCATCACCTGCTTTGCAGAAGTATGAGGGGAAAGCATGATATCATATACAAAAAAGAGCCTGAGGAGTAAGACATCCTCATGAAACAGAGTGTCAAAGGTGGTCACCAGGTCATCGATGAACATATCAAAGAGCCAGGGGGAGAGGAGGGAGCCCTGAAAAAGACCATGCTCAGTGGGAATCACAGGGGTGATGAGACCATTAATAACTATCTGATACTGATAGTGGTTGAACAGGCTATACATGAGCCTCAAGATGGCTGCATCCACACCTCTGTCTGCCAACTGCCGAAGTACCAATGGTAGTGGGACTCTATTATATGCTTGATGGAGATCTAGGAAGATCTGTCAGCAGAACCCCTTAGCACACATCTCATGAGATAGCAGGACATGGAAAAGGGTGGAGAAGTGGGCCTGGAAGCCACCCTGGCAGTGTGACTTATGAGTCAGCATTTCCCAAGACTTGATGTACCCAACCTGGCACTTCTCAAAGAGTTGTCAAAACATTTCCATGAGTGCAATAGAGCGAAACCTATCGATTGTCCAAGAATCCTCCTTCTTAGGGATCAGGGAGATGATGGCAGTATTCCAGTGGCAGAGAGTGAGCCCCCACAATTCACAGAGCTGGAAGAGGAAGCTAAGGGCTTTCAAGAGATTATTGGGCACCTCCTCCCAGCCCGCCATCACCCAAAGGATCTGGATGTGTAAGGAGTCGGCCCCACAAGATTTTGTGAGGAGGTAGTGGTGAATGGCCTTCCAAACTACACCCTGGGCGAACCATTGGTGCAGTTTAGCTGACCCCACAGAAAGGGGAAAGATGTCATCTGAGTCATCGAGCTTCAGGTCATCCTGGGGCTGGCTGAAGCATGTTATATATTGAGCAATCACATCTTCGAACACTGAGACAGTAGGGGAGCGGGATTGGAGGGGATGGGGGGAATGCACACTTGAAACCACAAATGGCCTCGGCAACTGAGGAGGCATAGCAAAGGTGGTCATGCTGGGTTATAGCAGAACCCCGAAACCCTCTTGTGTCATAAGAACCCAGAATGTCTTAGCAGACAGACTGGAGACCCGAGGTCAACAATTCATCCAGAGAATCAATAAAGTCCTGGCAGTTCTCCACAGAACAGAAGCTAGTAATATGATCACAGAGAGCAAAAATAGACCAGACAATGGTATCGCCAACACTATCTGAAGTCTCTTGAATGTAGGCCTGTATAAAAGGGTCAGAGAGATATCTTGTAGAGAACCACTGGATGCCAGCCAGAGCAGCAACAGGTGAAGGGGAGAAGGGGAAGGAGACTGTGAGGAGGGAGGGGCGATTGGTAATGATGGGGGGTGGAGCAGGTCAGTGATGCATGCAAAGTAGGAGTGGTGAATACATAGTCGACACATGTCGAGCCAGCCAACAGGTGCAGGTGAGCGAGGGACATCATCATCTGGGAGGTATCCATGACATCATGGCAGTCCTGAGGGCCTGCAGCAGACACCACATCACCGAAAGTGACTCCATATGGACATTGATGTAACTGATCAACAGAGCCTTGCCCAGGAAGGGACCAGACACAAGATCATGGAAACAACCAATAGGAAGAGAAGGGGGTGCATAAACTCCAACCAATATAGGCCCTAGAACTGGAGCTGGATGTGGAAGGAGATACACCAATATGCTGAGAGAAGCAGTTGATAATGGTTTGACACCAGGACCAAAAGGCCACCATTCTGATGAACTATAATCCTGTGAGAGGAGGGCAGAGTTTGCATGTGAATGAGTGGAGAGGAGTGCAGCAGGATGTACCATATTTCACAGATGAAAAGAATATCAAGGGCAGGACCAATCAAATGACAGAGCACTTTGAACTTGTCCTGAGTTAGTCCAAAGGCATAGAGGAACCTGACTCACACCCACAGCTAGGGCAGCACCTGATAGAGACTGTTCAGCCTTAAGGTCCATTGCCATCTGACCTATTATAGCCATGGAGCCACCCACAGAGGGACTGGGCACCGACTGGGTGGCAACAGAGGAGAGGTTGAGCCCAAGTTCCTGACCCCAAACCTTGTAGAAGCTCTGTACCTCAGGCTGCTTCCCAGTTGACTCACCTGCCAACTACCAGACCTGAGCATGGAAACTTTGGAGGATGTGGGCCTTGACTCTGTCCAAGGAGTTCTTGTTTCAGGGAAGACCTGGGTTCCAACTGGTCAAGACCATGAACCCAAGCTCCTTCATCTCCTTCTGGAAAGCAGTGACATAGTCTGGCCACAAGAGGAATTTGATGGTTGACGTCAAGACTTATGACATATTGAGAACCTTGGACTACATCACATGGATGTCATACAGATTCTTCTGGATCTTGCAGATCTTCAGATAGACAAACCCATCAATGTAGAGGTGCTGAAGCTTCACACATTTCTCGGTCAGAGAAAGGTGACTCATAGGTTTGTGGGTCATGTGCAATAGGGCGGCGGCAGCCACGGCCCTCTCCATATCAGGAAATGTCTGAGTACATTCCTTGATCAAAACATTCTTGGCGGTGGTGGCATATGATTTAGAGGAATAGGGGGTTGGTGGAGTGGATGGGATGGTGGCAGCAAAGCTCGAACCCATAGCCTGGTGCTGGGGTGCTGGGTCCTTGGCTTTGCCCTTGCCATTTTTGGAGGGCACAGGCATGGCCGCAGGAGTCACTACAGGGGCAGGGCCCTGGGAATCACCAGCTTACTGTGTGGCCTTACGGGCCTTTTCTTTGGCCTTTAGGCTCTTCGTGGCACCACTAGTGGTAACTGTAGTGAAGGGCTTATTTGCCAAGGTGGCCGGGGACTTGGCACGGGTGGGGGAAACAAGGTGGAAGCATGGTTGGGCTGGGGGTGGGGCCAGAGGGTGCAACCTTGGCCATAAGGGCTTGGCTGAGCTTAGTATTAATTTTGGTCACTTTAGTGACCTGAACCAACAGATCGGAGATCTGCAGGTGCAGGAGTGCCAACTCAGTGGCCATACTGGTGGGGGCAGGGGCAGACCTGGTAGAGTCAGTCAGAGTTATGCCCAGGCTGTTGCTGGGGTGTGTCCTCTTCTGGGAAAGAGACGTGATCGCGATTTTGTCATCATTGTCATCATCGAACTAGGCAGCAACCATAGCCTTTTTAGGGTTAGGTGCAGCCTTATCCTCTACATCTCTCAGACTACTTAAGTAGGTGGGGAGGGGTCATGCATCCCCACATGATCTGCACTTCCCCACCACATGTTGCTCATAAAAAATTTGTAAGAGGAGGACTGCCTGGTAGCAGGACATGGATGAGAGGAATTCACAGAAGCAAGCAAAGAGATGCACACCAAGAGTATCATCCAAAATGACCAACAAGGTCACCAACTGATCTGGCTTGGAGACCAAGAAGATGGTTGCCAGACATTGTAATAAAAATAGGCAGCGGAGGTGAGAAGTTTCAAAAATAACAGATCATGTGATGTGACTGTTTTTGCAATGAAATAATAATTGAGAAGGGGGGTATATATACCCATTGGGAGGCCTAGCAAATCAAAGTGACTGTTTCTTAATTTGGAATAGCATCAGCCCATAAAGCCCAGTCTAGCCCAAAAACAACATCGTATAAGTTAGGGTTATGGTTAGGACTTAAGACATTTATTCAAGGTGCACTGGTACATCCGTACTACACTGACTTGGGAAAATGCTAAGTAAAATACAAAGACTGACAATTCGGGATAGTTCAAGGTTGAGATAAGTAATGAAAAAGACAAAGTCAAGAAAAATAAAACTACAACAAGGAGAAGGACCCGATCGAACCATCCAACCGAGGTTAGATAGAGGAAGAGAGGGGGAGAAGAGAGAGATCAGAGACCATAGTAGTCTCGAGTTCGCGGAATAGAGAAGAGGGGTTAGGGTTAGGAATCAAGATGTTTATTCAAAGTGCATCAGTACATCTGTACTACACCGGCTTGTGAAAATGCTATGTAATATACAAAGACTGACAATTCAGGATAGTTCGGGTTTATGACAAGTAATGAAAAAGACACAGTCGAGAAAAACAAAACTACAGCAAGGGAAAAGGCCTGATCGAACCATTCAACTTAGGCTGGATAGAAGAAGGGGGGAGGAGAGAGAAATCAGAGACTATAGCAGCCTCGAGTTTATGGAAAAGGGATGAACCAAGGGACCAATTACACTCATTAAGAACCGCATCAACTGGACCATACCCAGGGAGATCAAGGATCAAATGTTCACCATTATAATGGAGAATGCAAGTGAGATGAGAACCCAGGTATTGATACATAGAGCGGATCACAACCGGAGCATTAACACTATCTACCAGAAGACAGCAGGCATGATTGTGGTAAAAGGGTTCACCACAAATGCATTGACGTTGCTCTGCCATAAATCCAAACATATTTGCATTCCAAAGCAAAGCCTGGCAGTGTAAGTAAGGATCCCTGATATAAACACACCGGTCTGCACCAAATCCCTGACAGTTATGAGCCATTGTGATGTAGCAGGCCAGGGTAGAACCAGAGGTAATGGATTCGATGTGAGAGTGCACAACATATGCACCGAGGGTGCAAGGTGTAGTGAGGTTTGAGGGGTTGCGGCAAAAGGAGAGCCGGGTGGGATTCACATGGAGTTTACCCAAGAGAGACAAAGGAATACTGGGGCGACAGCAGGAAGATCTGCAAGGACAGCATGGACAGGGTTCGAGGAGCGGCGGGAGTGGAAGACTTGCAGTATGATGGGGCGGCAGCTGCCTCCATCCATTGAAGGACAGGGGTGACCCCCATGATGGCTCAGATGGCGGCAGGCAAGGCACGAGGAATGCCAAGACACCAATACAAGACATTGACATCCCAGTCCTCAAGGTCGAGAAGGGGGGTTAACAGAAGACCACCGGAGCTAGTGAAGAGAAAGGGTAGGGTATAGCTGATACAAACATTTGGTAAACTAAAAGACACGCAGCCAGATCCCAGCCATTGCCAGCAGCCTGAATAGCACAAAGAGAGGAGGCAGCCTTTTTATGGTGAAGAGCCAATTCACCAGGCCAGTCAAAGAAGAGATGGCCAAGAAGGTTCCAGACAGGATGACCAAGATAGGTGTAAGAGTGAGAACAGGGAAGGGGTGCAGTGGCAGGGACCCAGGAGTGCACTGGGACAACAATATCACCAGGGGGGAGGACACCAGACTTCGAGGCATTAAAGGATACTCTGTTATTATTGGCCCACATGGCACAAGCATCCACCATGCATTGGTCCATCGCTAAGGAGCCATTGGGGGGAATGAGGGCAATATTATCCACAATGAACAAGGCACTAGGACAGGTAGCTCGAGGGATAGCCACAGTCCACATGAGGGAGGGGAAATGCTGATCCAGGAGATCTGCAAGGGGGTCCAAGAAAATGTTGAGAAGCCAAGGTGAGAGAACAGCACCTTGAAGGAGACCAATATTGGTAACCACCCCTGGTGAGACAACACTATTGACTAAGGTGGAGATAGTGAGACTACAAAACAGGGACCGAATAAGGGAAAGAACACCCTGAGGGCACGTGTGGTTGGAGAGCTGAGAGGGAGTGAGAGGAATAGTAACCCAGTTATAGCATTTGGCAATATCCAGGAAGATGATATGGCGGGACAGATTTTCAGAGATGACATGGTCCAAAAGGATAGTCTGGGTTACAGTGGAGAAGGATGAGTGAAATCCAGCCTGGCATTTACTGAAGGACACAAGTGAGGAAAACTGGGGGTGCTTCTTGAGGGCCCGAAGGAAGACCGATTCGAAAAGGCAGCAGAACATAATGGTCAAGGCAATAGGATGAAAGCCATCTATGCCAAAGAGAACATCCTTCTTGGGAATGGGAGAGATGAGGACAGAGTTCCAATGATGAGGGGTAATGCCAGCCAAGGCACACATTTGGAAGAGTGCAGAGATGAGAGAGAGGAAGATTGGGGTGGGGGAATCCTTAGAGGGTCGGTCACCAGCCAAGAAATGAAGCATCTGATGGTGAATTCTGTCAACACCTGGGGCCTTTGAAAGGGGATAGCACCGGCAGACCAGCCTAATAGCATCCTCGGAGAAGAGCAGCAAAAGGGAAGTATCCCCAACACAGTTTGAAAAATCAGAGGGGCAACCCAGAAGGAGAAGAGAGGACCAATGCGAGGCAACAATGTGGAGCTGATGGGCATAAATCTTGGCAGGTGAGGCAAGAAAGGTCAGACAAGAGCCGGCGCAGAGAGACTGCTTCCAAAGAGAGGTAGCCGCCATGGGGTTGGAATAACGGCTAAGGTGGGCCCCAATAAAATCAGGGCGGTGGCAGCAGATGGCAGGGTCGATGGTCCAAATGGAGACATCAGTAGCAGCACAGACCATATCAGCTAGTAATTAATCACAGATGTCAACACCAAAGGTATGGGAGAAGACGGAAGGGGTGAGACCAGCCTGTACCATCTCAAGACCCTGGAATATCAGAGAGGAGGCCTGAGGGAGAAGGGCAGCAAAAGCGGAGAGGAAAAGTGAGTGGTAGATAGAGTCATTGAGGAAGGAGATAGCGAACTGATGGATAGCAGAAGGGGCGAATGAAAGGACAGAGGGGGCCAGGAGTGACATGGAGAGCATAGAGGGATGGTCCATACCGACAAGAGGGGCATGGAGGGACACCATGACATCCAAGGATGATGAAGCAAAGACATGATCCACCCAACAGGGGAGGGGGGAGGAGAGGGGGGGGAAGCAGTGAAGGGAGAGGATGCTAGCCCACTGACCAACAGCTCAGATACAACCTGGGGGGGAAATAGAGGCAATTTGACATTAAAGTCTCCTACAACAACAGAGGGGGGTGGAATTGATGGGGGGAGTGGGCCAGCAGCAAGGCCAACATCAGGAGGAATGTGAAGAGAGGGAGGGAGATACACACCAACAAGAGAGAGACCATTAAAACAACATGCAGGAGAGTAATTGTAGGAGGCATCAATTGAGGAAACACCAGGGCGGAAAGAGGGATGGCAGAGAAGAAGAAGGCCTCCTTTTGAGCAGGTGCAGGAGGGTTGAGGGGGGGGGTGTGGGGAGGTGGCAACAAAGAGTGGGGAGAGGTGAGCAATACTATCAGACGAATGCCAGGTTTCAGCAACAAAAAGAAAATAAAAGAGAGGAAAGGCAGACAGGGAGAGTGAGTGGAATTTTGCAGAAGAAAGACCCTGCAAATTTGGAAACCCAATGCGAGCTAGGAGTGAGAGAGACCAGGATGTTGAGAGAGTGGGCCCAGTCTACAAAAAAGGCACGGCCTTGCTCATTGCCACAATGTTCAGCAGACCACTGGACACGGCATCAGAAAGCTTCGCAGACCTGAGTTTGAACATAACTTGAGGCCTTGGAGTTGTGGGCACGAGAAGAATCATATCCCTCAAGGATCTGATGACCCAGGTGGGTGATCTTGGACTTAAACTCATGAAGGTAGCCATCAGGAATAAGGAACTCAGCAATATAGTTACCAAGGAACATGACATTGTAGATTTTGGAGACAGTAAATCCCCAGAGGCGGAGGTCCTTGTAAATAGCAGAAATGGCCTATCAGGCAATACCATTATTATAAACACAGCAGAGACCAGGGGACCAGGCATAGGCAGGGTATTGTTGAACATGGTGGGCAGTGGCTTTATGGAGGAGAGTCTGATAGAGATCATCAGCAATCTCGGGCTTCTTGCAATGGGCAGCCTCATCAACAGCTCGCTGGAAGAGAGTCACCTTGGGAACATTGGTGGAGGCAGCAGCAGTGAAGGATTTGGGGGCTGCCTTGGGGCCAGAGGCAGAAGAGGAGGACAAGGCCCCCCCTTGTGGAGAGAATTTTTTCAGTAGAGCAGGGGGGGCTGGAGGGGTCAGCTAAGCAGCAGCCACTCGCACAACAGGACCAAGGGTGGATGGGATGGCAGTGGAGGGGGAAGGGGAGGGG
>RQIL01007542.1:0-12213 GCA_003951145.1 Jimgerdemannia lactiflua | reverse complement strand
CTGCCATCCATTTCCATCTCCACCTGTTCCACTCTTCACCGCCGCCGTGAAGCTCACCGATCCCTTGCTACTCCCCTCTCCTTCCTCTCCTCGTCTGCCCTCAGCTTCTCTTCCACCAGTTGCCTTCCCGAATGATCCCATCCCAAGCCCATACCTTTCCTTTCCTTGCTGCCACCTGAACACCACACCAGTGTCGGACCCAGTACACCAACCAGGAGGTTGATTTGCTGCCATATTGATAGTCAGTTTCTTCAATAAACTGCTTGAGGTTTTTGTACAAGATTTGTGTAATGTGAGTGGTAGTGGAAGAAGATAGTGCATCCACCTCATATCCCTCATCTTCCAGCAGTATCGCCAAGTACATTGTTGTCAGCTTCTCTACCACCCCAATCCTGAACAGAATATCACTCCAGTCTCTCTCACCCAGTAGTCAAAAGTCAATATCTCCCAGCTCCTCATCCGCCAGTTCTATCGTCAGCCTTTGCAGCCAGGGCCCCTCTCCTACACACTCACTCCCTGGAGTCATTGCCCTCTTCTCCACCATCTGTGCTCCATCCAGGCTCATACTGGCTGCTTCATCCCACTCCTCATCTGATGCATCCACTAGGCTCTCACTAGACACCCCAACTACCCGACCCCCCAAGACCAATTCTGGGACTCCAAATTGGACATTCTTCACACTCTTCATCACAACATCCTCCATCACTGCCCCTTCTTCTCCCATAGTATCCTCTGCCCTCTCATTCTTCTTATTCCCATCAGTATCTCACTCTTGCCTCTAGTCATCAAAGCTCTTCTCCTCTTCAGTACCTGCTCTATCCTGCTGGGGGGTATATGCAGAGAACATGGATCCTTCAGACCCCTTTTGCCCTCCACTCCCCTCCGCAGTCACCCCTGTCTCTTTTTTTGCCCCCACCCCAAGCCTTGCCAGAAGCTCCTGCTGCTGCTTTCTCCTCTGAGCCCTTTTCCATAATACCTTGTCTACTCAAATCTTCTTTCTATTGACCTCCACCACCATCATCACCATTTTGAAGGCTCACCAAGCCTTCTCCCTCTGCTCTACTGCTCTCTCTAGCTCCCAAAGCACTATCAATAAGTCCTCCTCCTCCTCCTCTGAACCCCTGACTCTAGATTAGTGCTCCCAAACGAATTGAATCAATTAAAATCGAATCGAATTGAGGGTCATTCAAATTGAATCGAATTGGGGATTTTTCAATTCGAATTAAGTTTGAATTGAATTGAATTTGAATCGAATCGAGGGTCTGATTTGAACCCTATTTTTCGAAATATAATAACTTGATGAATACATGTCCAAATTCAATGATTTTTAGCCTTTTAGATTCCCCTATATAAGAGGAATCTAACAAGCAAAAGATTATTGAATTTGGATGTATATTCATCGAGTTATTATTCAATTTCTAAAAATAGAGTTCAAATCAGACTTTGAATTGAATTGGACCTCAATTCAAATTGATTTGAATCAAATTGGGCCTTAATTCAATTCATTGGGAGCACTACTCTAGATACCTTGCACTCAAAGGGCTCCCACTTCAGCACTCTGGGCCAATCTCCTCCCTTCCCTATTGTCTTCTTCTCAGCCACTCTCAGCTGTATCTCCACATCTTCAATGTGGAATGATGTCCCTTCCCACATCTGAAACCCAACATCTACCACCTCACCATACTCTTGCATTACCCTTCCAACTCTCTTCTTTGTCTCCTCTATTGATACTATCAGAACCCCCTTGACCACTAGATATACCACTCTTGGGTCCCAGCACAGACACCTCACCATCAAGACCATGACCTCTCCAACTTGCACCCCTTTAGCCACCACTGCCAATATATGTTCTTCTTTGACAAATCCAACTTCTACTCTTTCAAGTCTCTTCAGGAACTTCACCAAGGCCACCTCACTCAATTGCCTGCCCAGAAGCACCAGTACTGCCCTAGCTGTCACCACCAGCCCCCAGAAGCTAAGTATAACTACAAATTCCAATATGGACTTCTTGAGTAATGGTGCCACTACTAGCCCTATTACACTATCAGCCAGGTCACCCTTGCATGTCACTGATGATCCCCCAACCACCCCCTTGGGTTGATCAGCAGTCATATCTCCTTTTTTTCCAGATTATCAGTCCCACCACTATCAGCAGTCACACCATCTCTGCTAGCCCTATCTCTACTAGTCTTCTGCCCTCCGCTGTCTGGCCTAGCACTCCCACTGCCACCAAGCTTCCCCTTCACCCCTCCAACTTGCTACCATCCATCCTTGTTGCCCCCTCCAGCCCCACTCTTCATAGCTGCTATGAAGCTCACTGGTCTCTCACTTCTCTTCTCTTCTCCAGCTCCTTGACCACTCTCTACATCACTCTCAACAGTCACCTTCCCAAAAGACCCCATCCCCAGTCTATACCCTTCCTTCCTATGCTGCCATTAGAATGCTATATCAGGTCTTGACCCAGTATGCCAATCAGGAGGTTGAATCATTACTATTTTGTTAGTTGTTTTTTCCAATAAATGGTTCAAAAGTGTGTTTGAAAGTGTGTGTAATGTGAATGGTAGTGGAAGAAGGTGCAATTCTTGCCTGTCTTGCCCATCTTGTTCATCTTATCCATCTTGCTCATCTTGCTCATCTTGCCATCTTACTAATTTACCCATCTTACTCATCTTGCTCATCTTACCCATCTTGCCCATCTTGCTCTTATTACTCATTTTGCCTATCTTACTCATATCTTACCTATATATCTTATCTGTCTTATCTGTCTTACCTATTTTACCCATCTTGCCATCTTGCTGTTTTACCTATCTTATCTATCTTTCCCATCTTGCTCATATTGTCTATCTTGTCTATATATTGCTCATCTTATCCATCTTACTCATCTTATCCATATTGCCCATATTGCCTATATTACTTATGTTGCCCATCTTGCTCATTTTGCCCATTTTTCCTATCTTGCCCATATTGTCCATCCTGCCATCTTACCATCTTACCTGTCTTGCCAGTAATTTAAGATAATAAATCTTTCACTTTTAAGCTAAAAAATAAACAACCACTGCCATATAGATATTATATCTAGTGCTCCCAATGAATCAAATTGAATTGAATTGGACCTAAATTCGATTTGATTCAAAAACTTCGAATTGAATTAAGGCCCAATTTGATTCAAATCAATTTGAATTGAGGTCCAATTCAATTCAAAGTCTGATTTGAACTCTATTTTTAGAAATTGAATAATAACTCAATGAATATACATCCAAATTCAATAATCTTTTACTTATTAAATTCCTCTTATATAGGGGAATCTAACAAGCTAAAGATCATTGAATTTAGATGTATATTAGTCAAGTTATTATATTTCTAAAAATAGGTTTCAAATTGGACCTCAATTTGATTTGAATTTGATTCAATTTGAATGACTCTCAATTTGATTCAATTCGAATTGATTCAATTCATTTGAGAGTACTAGTTATATTACATATGGTATTTGTCTACACCATATGGCATCATATACTTATAGCTTTATAATCCATCAGGCATAGATTTCTTTTGACTTACTGGTAGTAAGTAACCAGATGAGTGCTGAGTAATCTGTCTGGATAGTGAAGTGTCTTCTAGCTAGATAGTAGTAGAACTTCTCTACAGTCCTGATGACTGCAAGATATTTCAGCTTGTATGACTTGTAGGACTGCTCAGCTTTATGAGTACCTTAGCTGAGATAGACTACTACATATTCAATATCATTTTTCTTTTGTACTAGGACAGCTTTAAGTTTCATTGCACTGGTCTCTGTCTGCAGGATGAACTTCTGGGTCCAGTCAGGTCTTCTCAGAATTGGGGCCTGGGTTAACCTGGTCTTAAGTTTGTCAAAGGTTTGTTGCTGCTATTGTATCTACTGGAACTTGACCTCTTTTCTGAATAGATCATAAATAGGACTAGCAATATGAGAGAATCTGTAGATGAATCTCCTATAGTAGAATACTAGTCCCATGAAGACCCAGACTTCAGTGATGCTAGTGGATACTGAGTATACTGCCACTGCCTTGATTTTGGTAGAGTCTGTATACATTTCATTATGGTTGATAATATATCCAAGGTATGTAATTTCTTTTTCTCCAAATTTGCATTTCTTGGGCTTAATGTAAAGGCCATACTTGTGAAGTTATCTGAGGATTTTCTTGATATATTCTAAGTATTCCTTGGCTGTTCAACTGAAGATGATCATATCATCTACATATATATCATCCATTTTTCCATAATATCTCTGAAGATACTATTCATCATTTGCTAAAAACTTGCTGGTATATTGCACATTCCAAAGAGCATGCAAAGATAGACATAGGTTCTGTCAGGAGTAATGAAGGCTAACCTTTTACTGACTTCGGGTATGATTTCAATTTGGTAGAATCTGGAGAATAGGTCAAGAGTAGTATAGAATTGTACTTCATTCTCCAACATAATGAGGATGTTACTGATATTGAGCAGTGGTTGTCTGTCTTTTTCAGTGACCTTATTAAGTCTTTGGTAGTCTATGCAGAGTCTGAGTACAAATTCTCCTGGTTGGCTTTCTTTCTTTGATATAAGAACTATAGGTGATGACTAAGAACTACTGGCTTCCTTGATGATCCTGGATTTCTCCATCTTCTTGATTTCCATCTTGAGCCATTTTCTATAAGCTGGCAGAATGAGATGGGTCTTTTGATAAATTGGCTTTGCACTTCCAGTATTAATATTATGGTAGTATAGAGGCTCCTTGGTCTTGATGTCTTTAAAGTCAGTAGCAAGTATATCTTCAAATGTATATAGGAGGTTTTGTAATTCTTTTCTGAGGGAAAATCTCCTTCCAATTATATAGGTGTATTTATCTTGGCTTTCTTTCTTCTTGTGCTCCAATTTAGTAATCTTGGTTGCTGCTAGGATTCCTCTTTCTATAGAGCTGAATCCAGCTCTTTCTCACTTTGTTTGTCTACTGTTAGTCACCTCCTTGATCCTTGGGTTGAGGACAGGTAGGATGAGTATATGTGCCAATCGATTCTTCTTCTTTACTTCAAATAGAATTCTTAGGTTATGGTTCCTGATAAGGAGGATTTCTCCTATATAATTTGAATTGATGACTTCTTTTTCTATAGATATTTCACTTTTTCGCCAAGCTACTTTTTGTCTTAAGAATCCCAATGTAGTTTAGTGGGATGGTTACTTTGATTCCTATTCTAAGGATGGTTGTGGTCTGTGGTTTGAGTATGGTGTATGTAGTAGTAGATAGGTCTATTCCAGTTGCATTCTCTGATTTATACTGTAGCATGACTGCATCTGGGTGGATTCTTCAGATTTTGACTATGATATCCTCATCTTCATCATCACTATCATCTAGGAGCTCTGGTGGTCCATCTTCTATTTCCTTCTGGTTCTTCTTTGTCTTACTGGTGATCTTTTTTACAGAAGTAGTAGCAATATGGTACTTAGTATAGTACATTCTTTTGCCATGGGAGCACACTCCTTATAGTATATATTTATTTGTAATTTTTATATACCATTTTTCTTCTATCAACTGCTTGTCTTTTTCTTTCCTTGTAGTGACTATATAGGCCTCTTCTTCTTATTCTTCCTCTATCTCAAGGCAGACTTCTTTGTAGATATTGATGGGAATTCTAATCTTCCTGCCCCAATAGATGATCTGCATCTTCTGAGCACTGAGATTGATCATTGCCTTGGCTTTGTGAAGCCATTGATTGCCAATGAAGATATCATAGTTAGTTGTATTGGTAATTATGACATCCACTGAGATAGTGGCTTCTCCAAACTTGATTGATATATCTTGAATCTTTCCCAGAGATGTTGCTCATATTCCATTAGCTATGATGAATACCAGTTAGATTGCTTCTTCTATTTCTCAATCCAGACAGTCTACTGCCTTCTTGGTAATAAGACATCCTCTAGCTTTTGTATCAATGATGGCCTCAAAGACTTGGTCTTCAATCTGATAGGTGGCATAAGCTGAAGTCTTCTAATTATCTTTACTCTCTTCACTTGAGTCTTCTTGAGCATTGTTGGCTTTGATGATTCTTCAACCTTGATCCTTTCTTATATCTGAGATTCCTATTCTCATTTATTGTCTGAAAGTTGGGATTTCTGCCAGTTGGCCAAAGGTTGCATTGACTTTTTAGTCTTTGAGATTCTTGAAGATATCATACTTGAAAGTCTTGGTCTTATATAACTTCTGCTTCTTCTTTCCCTTACTTGATGGAGTAGTATTCCATATAATATCTTCTACTGCTTAATCAAGCTCAGCATCTTATTTCAGCTCTATATCTTGGTCAATCTCACTTTGTTGGATCTCTTTTTTGATGACTACTTCTGATCACCTTGTCTATACTTGGGTCTTCTTTAGAGGTCTGCCTACAGGCTTCTTGTAAGGAGTAGCTTGGGTGTTCTTCTTACTTGAGGTGGCAGGAAAAGCTTCCCATTCCTTCTATTTCTCCAATCTTCTCAAAGATGATAGTATTTGCTTGTTCTTGGTTCCTAGCTGCATTGCTTGGTTGAGCTTTGTATTTGATTTCTGCCATATAATCTGAGACATAATGGCCTTCTTCTTTATATTTATAGTATATTACTGGTCATCTTTCATTTGTGATAGCAAACTTCTATACTGGCTGCTTCTTGAACTTTGACTATATTACTGAGATATACAGTTATTTCTGCAAACTGTTTGGTCAGTTCTTCCATTGGATCAGCCTTTCTTAATTCTTAAGATTGTTGTTGTTGAGTATTTCTATTGACTATGGTAGTTGAGACTATGTGGGTATTCCTTGGTTCAATTTTTACTCCAGTTACTCTTTCCATTATATGGCCTTATAGGTGCCTGGTAGTCCAGTATCTTTGAGCATAGGTGACTTTCTGTGCCAGGTCTAGTGGTACCTGAGTAAATCAGATAGCTAAGGTAATTTCTTAGTAGATATCTTTCATGAAGATATTTTTGGCCACCTGGTCTTAAACTGCATCAGGGTAGTCAGTAATAGTACTCCCAAATGAATTGAATCAATTCGAATTGAATCAAATTCGAATTGAATTGAGGGTCTGATTTGAACCCTATTTTTCGAAATGTAATAACTCAATGAATACATGTCAAAATTCAAAAGCTAAAGATCATTGAATTTGGACGTATATTTGTCGAGTTATTACATTTTGAAAAATAGGGTTCAAATCAGAACTCAAATTGAATTAGCCTTTGATTCGATTGAATTGAATTGAGTTTGGGTCAAATTCAATTCGATTTGATTCGTTGAGAGCACTAGTAGTCACACTAGTCTCTACACTAGTTTAGTTGATGACCTCACTGACATTGCCATGATTTTGGCCTAAAAATAGGTCGATGATGTCAATGACATCACAAACTAATTTAGTCTATGACCTTATTGATATCATAAGCTAAAATAGTCTATGACATCAATGATATTATATACTATAACTTATTGAAATTAGCTACTGATGTCACTACTCTACTGACATCATGTACTAAAATAGTCTATTTGTAAACAAATATAAAGACAGCAATTGGCTCCAGAAAAGGTCAATCTGCAGCCAAGTAAATTCAAAGACACACAATCCCTCCAAAACAATACTAAGACAAAAGCCACAATGCCCCTGCCTTCTGAATGTATCTATGATGCTCTTTGGAAGTCAGTCTTTGACCACCAGCACTAGTACCACTGGGAGTACCTTGAGCTAGACACTTGTGACCCCAAGCAGTTCCTAGCAGCTGCTGATGAGATTGTTGTAAGAATGCAACAAATCCTCAAGTACTTCTAAATACTAAGGAACTACCAGGCTGGTAGACTTCTAGTAAGAAGTGACATGACCCAATCAGAGGTTCTGGATGAATACAATACCTCTACATTTAGATAGTATATTTTAGTTCATATCTATCAACTCCTCCAAAAAATGCCCTTTGCTATAAGTGGCATAAGAGGAATTACTCCTGTAGAAATTGGTTCTCTTAATGACCAATTGACAAGTCAAATTGAATTAGATCTCATAAATGACTTTAACCTGCAAGAGCCTTATGATGATGATATGTAGCTATATGAGAATAATGTCTTCAATAGACTAATTAGTCTATTCCAAGGACCCATTTCTCAGGTCCAGATACCTATAAACACCTGGCCACAGGGTTTTCCTGTACCAGCCAATGTGAGACTAGTCTCACCTGTATCTATATCATTATCTGAGACTATAAGGTCTGAGTTAGACTCAGAAAAGTCTTATACTATATCATCAGAATCCAAGATTCTGGAAGAGGTTTTAACTCCTTTTACAGAAGTCTACCACTACTTTATGATGTAATACATTACATCATAAATCTTAGTCGAAATCTAGAACACTTTATTATAAATAGTTAAAAGAATGACATCAGAAATTACATCATAAATAGTATCATTATGATATCAGAATTACATAGCAATGATGATCATCTTTCTGTGACTCCATTGTTCAGAATACTTTAACCAATAGTATAGTATCTTAAATAGTTTATGAAAAAGTATAAATACTCCAAGAATCTTCCTCAATAAAGGACAGCTTCTTGACAATCATGAAAAAGAAAGATTGAAGTCCATAAGTTAATAGATCAATCCCAGAACTATATAAAATAGATAATACATCTAAAAATAGATGTACAGACTTCTATAAATACTTGAAATCTGAAGAATATAAATAATTCTCAGACCCAGACTTTATTTAGGAAAGGATAATTAAAGAACTCAGACTTTAAAAGAATTAAAGTCTGTGATTGGCCAGATTGATATAAGTTATCTAGAAAGAGACTAAGTCAATTAAAAGTACAACAGACAGTACTTAGGCATTAAGAAAATTGCTTCCTCAAGCTAATAAACTCCTGACCAGGCCTCTTAGGTTGATGATATCATTAGTATTCATCAATTCGAAGAGCTTCCTTATTATAAGAAGCCACCATCTCTGTGGATGTTATTATTACCAATGTAACCAACTATGATATCCTCATTGGCAATCAATGGCTTCACAAAGCCAAGGCAATGATCAATCTTAGTGCTCAGAAGATGCAGATTGTCTATCAAGGCAGGAAGATCAGAATTCCCATCAATGTCCACAAAGGAGTCCATTCCGAGATGGAGGAAGAATAAGAAGAAGAGGCCTATATAGTCACTACAAGGAAAGGAAAAGGCAAGCAGTTGATAGAAGAAGAATGGTATATGAAAATTACAGATGAATATATCTTACAAGAAAGGTGCCCCCATGGTGAAAGAATGTACTGTACTCAACACTTGGATCACTGCTATTCCTGCATCATCAAGATAAAGAAGATTACCAACATACATAGGAGGAAACAGGAGGAACCTGAAGATGGACCACCAGAACTATTGGATGACAGTGATAATAAAGAGAAAGATATTATAGTCAAAATCTGAAGGATCCACCCAGATGTAGTCATGCCACAGTACAAATTGAAGAATGCAGCTGGAATGGACCTATCTACTACTACATACACCATACTCGAACCACAGACTACAACTATTCTGGGGACTGAAATCAAAGTAACCATTCTACCAAACTACATTAGAATTCTCAAGACAAGAAGTAGCTTGGCAAAAAGTGAAATATCCATTAAAGGAGGAGTTATCAATTCAGATTACACTAGAGAAATTCTTCTCCTTGCCAGAAACCACAACTCAACAATCCCATTCAAAGTAAGGAAGAAGGATCGGCTAGCACAAATGCTCATCCTACCTATCCTTAATCCAAGAATCAAAAAAGTCTCTAACATCAGACAAACTGAGCAAGGAAGAGCTGGATTTGGCTCCACAGGAAGAGGAGTCTTTGCAGCAACCAAGATTACCAAACTAGAGCACAAGAAGAAGGAGAGCCAAGACAAACACATCTATATAATTGGAAGGAACTTCCCCCTCAGAAAGGAATTGCAGAACCTCTTGCATATATTTGAAGATATACTGGCCACAGACTTCAAGAACATTGAGACCAAGGAGCCTCTATACTACCATGATGTCAACACTGGAGGTGTAAAGCCAATTTATCAGAAGGCCTGTCCTATTCCACCAGCTTATAGATAATGGCTTAAGACAGAAATCAAGAAGATGGAGGAATCTGTGATCATCAAGGAAGCCAGCAGCCCTTGGTCATCACCTATAGTCCTTGTACCAAAAAAAGAAAGCCAATCAGAAGAATTTGCACTCAGACTTTGCATAGACTACCGAAGACTTAATGAGGTCACTGAAAAAGACAGACAACCACTGCCTAATATTGGTGACATTCTCATCATGTTGAGAAATGAGGCATGATTCTACACTACTCTTGACCTATTCTCTGGATTCTACCAAATTGGCCTTACACTAGAAGCCAGTAAAAGATCAGCCTTCATTACTCTCAATAGAACCTATGTCTATCTTTGCATGCCCTTTGGAATGTGCAATGCACCAGCAAGTTTTCAGCAAATGATGAATAGTATCTTCAGAGATGTCATGGAAAGATGAATGATGATATATGTAAATGATGTAATCATCTTCAGTAGAACAGCTGAGGAACACTTAGAATATATCAGGGAAATTCTCAGATAACTTCACAAGCATAGCCTCTATATTAAGCCCAAGAAATGCAAATTTGGAGAAGAAGAAATCACTTACCTTGGACATATTATCAACTATGATGGAATACATACAGACCCCACCAAGATCAAGGCAGTAGCAGCCTACCCAGTACCCACAAGCATTACTGAAGCCTGAGTCTTCATGGGACTAGCATCCTACTACAAGAGATTCATTCATAGATTCTCTCATGTTGCCAGCCCTATCTATGATCTGTTTAGAAAGGAGGTCAAGTTTCAGTGGACCTAATAGCAGCAACAGGCCTTTGATGAACTCAAGACCAGGTTAACACAGGCTCCAATTTTGAGAAGACCTGACTGGACCCAAGAGTTCATCCTGCAGACAGATGCCAGTGCAATGGAACTTGGAGCTATCCTAGTACAAAAGAAGAATAGTGCTGAATATGTGGTGGCCTATCTCAGCAGAGGTCTGAGCAGTCCTATGAGTCATACATAGTACTCCCAAATGAATCGAATCAATTCGAATTGAATCAAATTGAGGGTTATTCGAATCGAATCAAGTTGGGAATTTTCAATTCGAATTAAGTTTGAATCGAATCAAATTCGAATCGAATCAAGAGTCTGATTCAAACCCTATTTTTCGAAATATAATAACTCATCGAATACATGTCCAAATTCAATTATTTTTAGCATTTTAGATTCTCCTATATAAGAGGAATCTAACAAGCTAAAGATCATTAAATTTGGACATGTATTCATCAAGTTATTACATTTTGAAAAATAGGGTTCGAATTGGAACTTGAATCAAATTAGCCTTTGATTCGATTTGAATCAAATTGAATTGGACCTTTGATTCGATCGAATTGAATTGAGTTTAGGTCAAATTTGATTTGATTTGATTCATTGAGAGTACTAGTCATACAAGCTGGAATGTCTTGCAGTTATCTGAGCTATAGAAAAGTTCTACTACTACTTAGCTGGAAGATACTTCACTATCTAGACAAACCACTTGGCACTCACCTGGTTGCTCACTACTAGTGAGCCAAAAGGAATCTATACCCAATGGATTATAAAGCTACAAGTATATGATGCCACAATTACCCACCACCTGGAAGAACCAATGCTAATGCTGATGCCCTCTCATAGATACCCTGAAGAACCCAACCTCTATCAAATTATCATGAATAGGGAGCTGTACTATGGAATAATCAGCTATCTGGGGCAGTGAAAGATGCTCCTGTATCTGGAAGAATGGACAAAAATAATTATTAATCAGACATAGAAACAATTCAAAACAGATGGAGAAATACTCAAGAAAGGACAGCAATTAGTCATTCCCGAACATTGGAAGAATCAGGTGATAAAGGAAGTACATGAGCAAGGCTACATAGGAGGAACCAATATACATGACAAAGTAAAAAGAACTATGTAGTGGCCAGGAATGGAAGAAGATATCAGACAATTTGTCAGGACCTGTGACAAATGCCAGAAGCAGAAATAAAACCAATGGAATCAAGCCTCTAGATCAGCAGACATCGAGCCAATACCATTTGCCCATATTGTAATAGATGTAATCGGCCCCCTACTTCTGACATTAACAGGCAACTGATATGTCTTTTTTT
>RQIL01007531.1:0-12214 GCA_003951145.1 Jimgerdemannia lactiflua | reverse complement strand
AAATTCTGTCAATCCAAAATTTTTAATCAAATTTTTGTCATCAATCCAATTTTTTTGATCAAAATTTGTCAATCCAATTTTTTTGGTCAAATTTTTATCATCAATCCATTTTTTTTGATCAAATTTCTTGTTGATCCATGATTTGATAGTTTTGACCCTGATGGCGCGCCATAAAGAACTACTCGAACACCATGTCCATGGATGCCAATGACTGGGGCAATACCTCTTACAACAACTACGTCCCACAGAACACACCCTACATTCAGCAAGAAGAAGAGGAGGAACAGCCAATTCCTACTCAGTCATCTGGGATGCTAGAAAGCCTGCTGCACACTGCACTGGCCCAAATTTCCCAACTTCAAGAATGCCTAGACAAGAAGGAGGGCAAAGCTCCTGCATCTATATCTGCACCTACAATGGTATCTCCGACAGCAGTTACCATCAAGCCTCAGAAGCCTGATACCTTTGATGGCCAAAGAGGAGGACTGTCTACCGATGCTTGGCTTTTCCAATTGGAGCAGTATGGAGAACTGACCAATCTGGATGAAGCAGTACTAGTCCAATTTGCTGCCATACTCCTCCGAGGGAATGCTGCAATCTGGTGGCAAAATCATATCCAGAATATAAGATTCTCTGGCCGAATCAAGGTCTGGGGTGAATTCTCAGATGCCATTCAAGGCCAATTCAAGCCTGTCAACAGCACCAAGATCGCGCGAGACCACCTGGCAAATGTCAAACAACTCAAGTCTGTGCAAGCATACAATGCACAATTCCTGTCAATTCTTTGGAGCTACCTCATGTTACTGAAGACAAGAAGGTCGACAAGTACATCCAAGGTCTCAAGGGACAAACCCAAGTTCATGTTGAACTAGAAGAACCCAAAGACCTAGACACGGCAATGAAAATTACTGATAGGTTCGATGTCATTACCTATGGCAACCACTTCGAGCAGAAGAGACCGCCATTCAACAACAACTCCAGAAGGGAGGAAACCAAAGTCAGAACTGTTGGACCTGCCCCCATGGATCTAGACACCATCGACAAGAACAAGAAGAATAAGCTTACACCCGAGGAAAAGGAGTGCCTCAAGAAGGCTGGAGCCTGCTTCTTTTGCCAACAGCCTGGCCACATTGCCACCAAATGTCCCAAGAAGACTACCGAACCCAAGAGGATCCTGGTCCTGTCCAAAGACACTCAAGGTCATCAAGTCAAATAAGAAGTGGTACTCAATTTCATGCAAGTCAACCCCAAGGCCCAGATTCCTCAAGTACAGTCAGAAGGAGCCATTGGTTTAGACCTTCAATCTGTCCAACAAGTCACTATTCCTGCCCATGAAAGAAGGCTCATTCCAACTGGCCTTGCAGTCAAAATACCCAAGGAACATTATGCAAGAATTGCACCAAGATCTGGCCTCAGTGTCAAGCACTCACTGGATGTTGGCGCTGGAGTCATTGACCCTGACTTCCGAGGAGAAATGCAAGTCCTACTAGTCAACCACAAGGACCAACCATACACTGTCAATGAAGGTGACAGAATTGCCCAGCTCATCCTGGAGCAAGCCACTCTACCTGCCATCAAGGAAGTCACCAAGTTATCCTCAACTAAGCGAGATCAGAAAGGCTTTGGCAGCACTGATCAAGTTGCTAGCATAGCCGAGAACTGAGCCAACTCAATGCTCATCTTCAAAGGTCTAGTCAAAGGTCAAGAACTAGATGTTCTCATAGACAGCAGAGCTGTTGGGAACTTCATCAACAAGAACCTCATTGACAAGTTCAAGATTCTCACAAAGCCAGCCAGCAAGAATGGTGGAGTTGTCACAGCTGATGACACCACTCTACCAATTGACTCAATTGCCACTAAACTTCCCCTCAAGATTCAGAAGTATTGGGAATGTTTAGATTTTGAAGTGGCACCCCTAGGAGATCATGACCTGATCCTAGACAAACCCTGGCTTATACGGCACAACCCACATATTGATTGGACCAAGAATGAAGTTACCCTGATTCAAGATGGAGTCAACATCACAATCAAGCCAGACAAGACTCAGACAAGAACCCCAATTGCCACTCTTTCGGCAATCCAGTTCAAGAAGGCACTCAAGAAAGCTACCTGTGCCTTTGTTGCACTAATCCGACCCAAGAAAGAAGACAAGAAGCTATCAATCAGCGAAAGTGTCAAACTACTGCTGAACAAGTACAAGGATGTCTTCCCAGACAAGTTACCTGGCCTACTACCTTCAAGAGACCATGACAATGAAATCAAGCTGGTATCAGATGTAGCCATTCCTAAGAAGAAAATGTACTGTATATCACCACTTGAAATTGAAGTAGTCAAGAAGGAACTCAATGAACTCATCAAGCAAGGAGCCATTCAGCCAAGCAAGTCACCCTTTGGCTCCCCAGTCCTGTTTGTCAAAAAGAAGGATGACACACTACGAATGTGCATAGACTACCGCGCACTCAACAAGATTACTGTCAAGAATCACTACCCACTACCACTCATCGACCAAATCTTTGATGCTCTCAAGAATGCCAAATACTTCACCAAGATTGACCTGACCTCTGGGTATCACCAAATTCGAATCAAGCCAGAAGACATACCCAAGACTGCCTTCATGACACCATTTGGTCTCTACGAATTTCTAGTCATGGCCTTTGGTCTCACCAATGTGCCAGCAACCTTTCAAGATCTCATGCAGACTGTCTTCAAGGATCAGCTCTATATCTTTGTACTTGTGTACATTGATGACATCCTGATCTTTAGTGGCACTGAAGAAGAACATCTCAAACACCTTGAATAAGTCCTCAAGATCCTCCACAAACACAAGCTTTATGCAAAGCTCAAGAAGTGTGAGTTCTTCAAAGATCAAGTCGAATACCTTGGACACATTGTATCAGCCAAAGGAATTCAAGTAGACCCAAGGAAAATACAAACCATTGAACAGTGGCCTGTACCAGCAAACCTCACCGAACTTAGATCCTTCCTTGGCCTGGCTGGATACTACTGCCGATTTGTCAAGAACTTCTCTGGCATAGCAGAATCTTTGACAAACCTCCTGCGAAAGCAACCCAACTCTGACCTCTATGTTCCCTACATCTGGGACACCTTCTGCCAACAAGCCTTTCAAGAACTCAAGAACCGCCTAACCCATGCATCTGTCCTTAGAAATATGGACCTGAACTTGAAGTTCACTGTCAATACTGATGCATCCAACTTTGCAATTGGAGCAGTCATCTCTCAAGATGAAGGTCAAGGACACAGACCCATCGCCTTTGAATCAAGGAAATTATCCCCTGCAGAACAAAAGCTAGCCACTCATGAAAAGGAACTCCTGGCAATCATTCATGCTCTCAAGACCTGGCAACACTACCTAGAAGGAGTTGGGTTCAACATGATCACTGATCACAGATCCCTTCAGTACATCAACACCCAACCAACCCTTTCCCGTCAACAAGCCAAGTGGAGTCAGTTACTTCAGACCTTCACACCAAATATCATTTACAAGCCTGGCAAAACCCTGGTTGTACCAGACATGCTCTCAAGAAGGCCTGACCTTGCCACCATTTTACAAGTCACTGTGGCATCTGAATTCCTTAACCAGATCAAGACCGCTTATGAACAAGACCCTCTGGTCCTACAAAAGGACACTAAGGAATTCAAAGAAAAGTACACCTTTAAGGACAATCTCGTGTACCATTAAGACAAGGTCTACATTTCTGCCAACCCTGAACTTTGGTACAAGATTCTTCACGAACATCATGACTCCCCACTAGCTGGTCACCTTGGAACTGAGAAGACTATCAAGAACATTTAATGAGACTACTACTAGCCCAACATGCTCAAGGAAATCAAGAAGTATGTGCAAAGCTGTGACCTGTGTCAAAGGAACAAGTCAAGCAACCAAATGCCTGCTGGCCTTCTACAACCATTGCCAATTCTGACCAAGAAGTTCGAGCAAGTCACAATGGACTTCATTGTACAACTCCCATGAACCAAATCAGGCTATGATGCCATTGTCATGTTTGTGGACCACCTGACCAAGATCACAATCGCCGAGCCAACCACAACCAATGCCACTGCCCCTGAAATCGCTAGAATCTTCTTCAAGTCTATCTTCCACCAATATAGACTCCCCCAAGTAATTGTCAGTGACCGCGACCCCAAATTCACAAGTTACTTCTGGCAAGCACTCTTTAAGACTATTGGAACCCAAATCGCTATATCTACTGCCTTTCACCCTCAAACTGATGGACAGACCGAGCAAATGAACAGAACACTTGAACAAATGCTCAGAAACTATGTGTCTTATGAGCAAGATGATTGGGACCACTACCTGACCTATGCTGAGTTCGCCTACAACAATGCAGTCCAATCATCTACTGGTCTTTCCCCTTTTTAGTTACTACATGGCCAAAATCCCGAGACCCCTGCAAGCCTAGTCTCATTTCAGCAATCAAGTCACACACAAGTCCCCATGGCCCAGAACCTTATTGACAAAATGGATTCCCTTCTCAAGATCGCAACTGCGAATCTGCTAAAGGCTCAACAATATCAAGCTAAGTATGCAGATAAGAAATGCCGTGATATCAACTACACTATTGGAGATATGGTTCTACTCAAAGCCGACAACATCAAGGCCTAATCTCAAGTCAACTGCCAGTCAGCCAAATTCCAACCCAAGTACCTTGGACCCTTCAAGATCACTGAGCAAGTCTCTACCTACTCCTACCATCTTAGTCTACCAATAACCATGTGTATACATCCAGTATTCCATGTGTCACAACTTAAGGCCTGGAACCAGTCACCCCCTTACCCTGGCCGAATTCCGATGCCCTCAGCACCAGTTATGGTTGAAGACCACATCGAGTATGAAGTCGAGAAAATCTTAGACAAACGAGTCTGATACCGTCGCACAGAATACCTAGTCAAGTGGATGGGCTACCCTGAATACGACGCTACCTGGGAACCCACTGCCAATCTCAAGAACTCTCAAGACCTCATTCAAGAGTTCGAGCAAAAAGAAACTCATTGACTGCCCATGAGGTTCTCCCCTTGAATAGTAGATGACCTACTGTACTGATCAGGTACATTATGCATCAGGGCACTCTAAGGGATACAGTATCAGAAACAAGACTCACAGAAGAACTCTGTAAACCCTGCAACTAACAAGGTTTGAACCAGTTCTCATCCGATCAAGATGATACTTTGGCCCTCACCTTATACAAGGATGGCCGGTCCTTGCCAATGAGCTAATATATTTTATTTATCTTTTCTTTTGGTTTTATTTTCTTATGTTATCTTCTGAATTCAATGAGGACATTGATTCAGATGTAACATTTTAGCATAGTTTATTTCTTTTTCTTTGTCTTTCTAGTACTTTCCATAACCTTCCAGCACCTTCTGAATAATTAGAAATCATCTCTTGGTACTAAGCCACAGCTAGAACATTCTTGTCACTTCCGTTCCAGTCTTAGCTAGTCACAGAACTTCATGGAACATTGTGGATCTTTATTTGTCATCATTGCCGAGAAACTTCTTCTTGGCGTTTCCATTGATTACTCAGATCCTTCTGGATCCTTCTTTCATATCTTGTATAAATATCCTCTCTGTTCTCTTGAATAAAGCTCAGAATATTTTCTCCCTGAACCCACAAGATCTTCCTGAACTCTTAGTAACTCTTCGAGCTACTTTGAACCTCTAGAATTTAGTTGCTTCCTCATTTAAGAAACCAGAACTGTTACATAAAGAGAAGAGTCCAAATTTGAATTCAAAGCAAAAGACAAGTCTGCCTACAACACTTTGAGGGATACACCTGCCAAAAGCCACTTGATCCTAAAGATTGGATTGCATCACTTAGGAGAAATGCCCACTCTAGAGCCTCTTCTAGGAGATTGTAAGCTTGGTATCTCATTTCCACTCTGGTCCACTTTCTGATACAAAGAAGTCCGCTGTTTTTGGTTTGCTTGCCAGGTAAGCCTGAAGAGAAGTTCGCCGTTTCCACGTTTTGACCACCGATCCGCCGCTTTCCACTGATCCACATCATTCAGTATCAATCGCCCATATTGTCCAAGTAATCCGCTGCCTAAGGAATAAGCCGCCATTCAAGAAGTCTGCCAATCTACCTTGTTCCAGCCACATCATTCACCTGCCTCGTTCAAGTCCACATTTTTGTCCGCCGATCCGCCGCATTCCGCCGATCAATCCGCATCATTTGACCGCACTGACCGCTTAGCCGCATCGTCCTCTCTGCATCATTTGAGAAGACCATACCTGAGAAACCCGCCGCTTTTAGTCCATTCGACTGATTAAGTCAGAAATCCAATCACCCGGTTCCCAGAGAGCCCGCTTTTAAGGAAATCTGCCAAATTTGAGAAATCCGACCACCCGGGTCACACGAAATTTTCCACCATTATGCAGAGATCGTCCGCCACTCTAGAAGGTGATCCACTCACACACAACCCAAGAACGCCGCCAAATTAGGAAATCGCATGCAGAAAGTCTCCAGCTGTTGAATATTATACCACTAGACATCAGTACCAGCACCAACACAGGAACCTATACATATTATCTGAACATTTTGTTGCTTTTTGACAAAGTAACTGGGGGCTCAAGCCAATCTACACAGCCACCCAACCTTGTAATTTGCCTCCATTGAGCCAGGCACATTACAATATATAATATTTGTTAAGAAATAGCATAGAAGAGAATATTTTACCCAGATTGAAATAAAGTCTCTTTCTACTCTTCTAGTCAAGTACAATATAAATAGTTGCTGATTTCTCAAACAAAGTGAAGTTAAAGAAAGAAAGTGGTATTTTCAAGTTATAAGATAAAAAAATCCACCTTAGCAAGTATATAATACTACATACATTCAAGAGAGAAGACAATAAAGTAAGATTTGAAAAAAGAAGAAAAACTTACAAGAAAGATCCTCAAGATATATGATCTAGAAGATATCTTAGCTTTGATTCAATATACAACTTATCAAAAATGGGTAGATAATGCTATCAATTTCATAGAAACCCTAGATCCCACTGAAGAGAGGAATTAACTCCCTCTACTAGAGTAAGGTGGTCACATCTCAATATCAGAGATTAGAAGACTGTAGTTTCAGGAGCCTTAGCTCAAGGATAACTCACACTTGGCAAGAATATTATATAGTGTACTCTGCTGCACTCTCATGTGATCCCACCCAAGAAAGCCAACCAGAAAGATGTTGGCTATGACCTCAACAGTCTAATATACACTGTTATAAATCCTGGAAGTACTAAGCTCATCAGAACTAGTATTGCCATGCAACTATAGCGTGAGGTGACGAGAATTTCGATGCATCTAAAACCTCTACTTTATTGAAAAACAATAAATAAAAATCGAGTTACATATTTTCGATGTCTTCAATCGCTTTACAAAACACCTCATCCACGCTGGAATAGAAAACCTCTGAAACGGGGTTTCCAGATGCGCCATCAAAAAGTAGGCCTCGAAATGCGCGGGCTAGGTCCTTTAGTGCTTCAAATTCTGACCAAAATGCAATCAACACATCTCGTTCAAACAGCTTCTCTGTCATCATCGCTCGCTTACATAACGCCATGCCCCTCTCGTCCCCCTCCATCCACCTGTTAAGGTTTAGGTCAGGTGGTAATCCTGATCGACCGTGATAGCAGCATATCCATATGAACACGTAAAAAAATGACTCGATGTCGTGGCGGTAGTCATGAACTCCCTCGGCCTCTAGCACCTCGATTGCGATGAATGGCATGGTCCCCGTGCGATGTGGGCTGCGTGGTTGCCTCTCGGCCCCGATGTATATGGCATAGTCGAGATCAATGAGGAATCCCCGTCCGTTTTTGTCGATCATGATGTTGTGTATTGAAATGTCACGATGCAGAATGTGGGCTTCGTTGTAAAGAAGTAAGTGACCCTTGATGGCATCACGCAGCACGACCAGTAGCTCCCGGTGGCTACTGTAGTTCACAATCGGAAAGCCAACTGTGGACAAGACCAAGCGTGCATGAATGCGATAATCATGCTCTGATGACAACCCAGCTCGAGTGTTTCTGGTGTCATCTGCAGTACCATCTGTTGTGAGGTCCTCGTGGACGTAGTACTCCGCAAGCAGGGGTGAATGATCATCAATCCGATGTGCACGCAGGATCTCTGTTGCAAACTTGAGCATAGTTCCCTCGGGTTCGCGCGTCGCCTGTCGCCAGCAGTCTTTGATTACAAATGATTTGCCATCCTTCGTGGCACGCCAACAGACGGTAGCACGGCCATTGACCACCGGCTGCGAATAGAGAATTTCACCAAGTTGGAATGATTCGCCGCAGATGACAACCTCGCCTGTGGGTTGAATAGAGGTGTCGAACCCAAGGGCCCCGCTATCCATGCGAGAAAATCCAACAACCACGCGAACAAAATCTCGGTAATCGTCGTGGATGTTGAATGCTGGCGAGCTAATGCCGCCGGCACGATCGAACAGCCAAACCCGCATGCTGTCACCACATAGGGTGAACCCCAGCACGTAACGACGATTTGGCTGCGCACCAAACACCTCGCGAGCATAACTCGCCAGCTGGAGATCGGTCTTGCTGGTGTCCGATTCAGGGTCGCGCTTGATTTCGGCTGCGATATTGACCTCCTGCCACAGGGCAGGTATGGATTTAAAGGTAGGATGCCGGGCTACCAGGTCTGGTTTACGGTCTGCAACGGCACCGCCGAGAGGGGTGTCTCCGTGATAGCACCACACCGTGGTCGGTGATCGTGGGTCAAACCAGTTCAGCAGTGCGACGACCGGGTCATAGAGCTCATATTCAAAATCCACATTATATGGAACTAAGGTCCATCGGCCGCCCTTGAATACGCTTTGTCGCTTTGCCCGACGGATGATTTTATCGACTTCCGCCTCGGTGATCTGACTGAAAAATGCTTCGATGAACCCGGGGACGTCATGGTGCAGACAGCCTTCAAGCTCCTGTGCCAGGAGATGGTCCATGGATCCCCTCGTCTGGGTCTCGCTGATACTCTTACCAGTGGTCAGCTTGATCGGAGTACATTGTATGCCTTGTATTGGGACTGGCGTCTCGGGACCGGTCTTGAAAAAAGGTATCAGGCTCCTTACAATCAATGTCTCCTCCACACGTCGCCGTCGTCGTCGTTGCGATGAATTGTGAAGTTCATCTGCGGTTATAAAAAAATATCACGTTTATTTGTATGCCGATAACGCGGATATTTCGTGCTATATATATCAACAATATTTCTATAGTACGACCTCCTCTGCCTATGCTGCGATGTAGTTTCAAATTTCCGGATTACACCCATTACGAATACCCATTTTCGCAGATCCTTCTTTCCATTGTTTTTGATTTTTTGTTTAGAGATGGGCAAAATTCGAATACCTGTATCATCCTCCTCCTCCTCATTCCCCGCCCTTTCATGCTTTAACGAGGATTTGTGAAACCGATGGTGGTGTCGCCCACCTGTATTGTTCATAAAAACACGCGATATTAGCTTGGATGTCAGAGGGTAGTAAAAATAAAATTGAGACACAAATTGCGCATACCAGGGCTCGGGCAAGGAGTCGACTCCCGCGAGGTTCCGCTAGATGATGTCGGTGACCTGGAACGTCGGATACTCGTAGGGCATTGGACAATAACGTGGACATGCTCTGGGTTGAGCTCGTCCGGAAAGAGTGCGCCAATCTGACGCAGCACTGGCAACTTGTTGCCTTTAAAGGTTTTGAGGATGTCGGCCTTAGGATCGGCTTCAAGTGCGGACAGCATCACGTTCGGTGTGTAGAGAGGAATGTCAACTCTCCAAATGTTGATATCATTGGCATCAATGCGAGTGAACATGTTGGGTTTCTCTTTCCCTATCAATTTCTTGAAATCTCCAACACTGGCACACGGGTGAACGTTGACAGAAAAGACGCGGTCCGATGGCGACTCCTCGCCATGGATGAGACAGTTGAGCCTGATGAAAGAGTTGTCGGACATTGTGTTATGGTAAAAGCACCAAAGATTGTGATTGAATAGGTGGCTTGGCGTTTACATGTTACGTTGACCCCGTTATGGATCACGCGTGATTGAATAGAGGTGGCTTGCCATTTTCACGTTAAGTCGACCCCGTCGTGTCACATGTCACATAATAAAACATGGTTATTTTAAAAGGCAATCTGCCCGTCGCGTTTATTGAAGATCCTCGTAGGTGAAGGAAAAATCTATTCCAATACTAGTCGATAACATAGTAGTTTTGTGTGAGCCATATCCAATAAACTCGATGCTGTGTTGCTAATACGACTGTTCAATCGAAGCATATACACGTCTGCTGAGGTGTAGAGACCGTTGAGGGCTGCAACTGTACACGCCTCTGGCTAGAGCTGTGCGGCCTACGATACCGATCTGCAAGTGTCGTCGTGTTGGACATCTGCACCACTCGCCTATTATTCGGTTTCTGTTTATGACAATTTCTCGGGTCATCTGTTGCAATCATGAACCCTCATTCTATTTTCGTTATTAATAACATTTGTGAGAATGTTGTACCAGCGGCATCTGACTACTATTGGCGTTGGTGTCTGTTTGAGGAAAGTTACCGTGGTTTACCTTTGGTGATTTACTGGATTACGCCAATACGAGCAATATACTCGCAATGGTATTGGAATAATTCACATCCATATCACACTGGGCTACATAGGCTTCATAAAATTACAATGACTTTATAAAAATTAATTTATCAATTATTTTCTATAAAATTTCTTTACTTGTGAGCAACCGCCTATCTATATTTTTATATTCTGTTGATGCAAGAGTGCGTAAATAAAACAAGGTTGATTTCGTTAAAGCTCTATGCAACGGAAGAGCCTGATGTTGGCTCTTCACAAGAGAGGGTTTGCGTATGGTATCACAATTAGAGTGACGATGCTTAATCGCATTACAAGCAGCCCACCCAAGATCTCAACATTACCAATCCGCATTATAACGCACGCAAGCCGATTACACGCGAACGCGTGAAAGATTTCAGTGAAATTGTCAAGAGCCCAGTCACTGCGCTCCTTGAGCTCCTTGATGGTCTCATCAGAGGTATCATTGCCCGGCTTCCCAGGTTGGATGGCATGGCACTTCCAGTGTTAACAACCATCTGAATAGGGTTGGGAAATTCATTAGCACCTGAAATCCACAAAAGCAACATGCCAAGCAAAAGCGAATCCAAAACCACACCTGATCCCCAACCCTTTATCGACGAGACTGCCAATGAGTTGTACAGCCTGTGTTGTCCTCTTCAAGCTGCTCAGTGACGTCCATAATTAGCGATAAGGTGCTCGATGCGGAAGATGGCCGCTGAGGGAGTGGAGCCAGTCGTCCATGAATTTGGACCGTCGGGATGTCCTATAGAATAATAGAAGGTTAATCTAAGATACTTTATATGATCGCAATCATGGACATGGAGGTTCACAGTCCGAAACAGACCGGCCAGACACAACCACCCACTAATCCCATAAGAAACAGACATTCCTGCCTCCCTCAATGGTGGCCTGTGCTGCAGTATGCAGGGTTCAGCAGCATAGTACAACATAGGCTTTGAGCATGCGGAGGTCGAATTAGACTTCGAGGTTCATGAGCTACAGAATGATGGCAATTTCAGCAATACGTGCCACGTTCACCATATGGAGTGAGATAGCATTGGGGGAAGCGTCTTCACCATATAGTGCGAGATGGCACTGCTGGGTCTCGATCTGCGTGTGTGTCTGGGGAGATGAGTATCGAATCGTTCCACGTCCCCACACGAGCCACAAACCTGCTTCACGCCACCAACCCCACCTCCTCGTGGTCCGCAACCTACGTGATCCACAAACCAATGCACCTTCTCCTTTTCTTCCCAGGCCTGACCGCTCACTCCTGATCGTGAGCATTGTGACAAAAACCTCGACGCGACTCCTCGTCAGTCAGCGGTAGCAGGGTTCGATGACGGTAGAAGCTGATGCAGCCTGGTTGACAGACGACTCCTCGTAACTCGACAGCATGTTACAGTCCGGCCAATCTATAAATCACACCACGTGACCATTTATATGTGACTGCCGACCTTCGAAAACACGTGATCAGAGGAGTGATCACACGATCATGAAATTTCAAAATACAATTGACCATCAATCAGTGCCAAAATCTTTATGAGTCTTCTGCCTCTCCCCAAGCATACGTATAACTGACCTTTTTTTTTTTTT
>RQIL01007520.1:0-12216 GCA_003951145.1 Jimgerdemannia lactiflua | reverse complement strand
ATTATATTTTTGATATATTTAGTCTCAAGAAACTATTAACTCCAGGAGTCAAGAAGAGAAAAATATAAGATAAAGAAATTCAATATACTTATTAAGCTTAGCATCTACTATATTATAACTTAGTGTCCATTGGTTGGTAATTTAAGATAAATCTCTCACTTTCAAGCCAAATAATAAATAACTACTATAAGAATCTACATAATACAATTAGATAGAATAGATATGAGACTATCTGTATTTTATAGATATACCTCTAATAAATTGATAATTACCTTTATTGATAATTTTGAGTAATACTTTAATATATATAAGGATCTTAACAGTAGTATATATAGTAAGTAGTTCTATTCTCTATAAGTCTTCAAGATCTAGTAAGAACTATATTCACTATAGTTATTTATATAGAAAATGATAAAGTAATAAGAATAGTAGCCAGCTGAGAGGGCACACAGAATTGACATTAGGTGAGAGGGCCATATTAAGGCAGTACCATCTCTCTCTGGTAACTTTCACATTACACAATTTCCCATACACACTTTTGATACAATTTTCATCATTTATTGGAGAAAACTCATAAGGCAATGGCGACCAAGCAGGGTACTGACAAGCATACTGGTGTGGGAGATGGGCCAGCCTTCAAGTAGTAGTATGGCAAGGGGGGGATAGGCTTGGGACAGGGGTTCTTTGGATCGATGATGGGCAGAGGAGGAGGAGGAAGGCAGGAGTTGAGCAGGAAAGCTGGGAGCAGAGGAGCAGTAAGCTTTGTGGTGGCAGTCAAGAATAGTGGAGGAGCTGAGGGGACTGTGGGATAGAAGACTGTGGGGAAGGGGGGGGTGTGACTGGTGTAGAGGATGGGACTGCTGATGGTGGAGTGATGGGCCAATCTGGAAAAAAATCCAGATGTGACTGCTGATGGAGGCAAGGGGGGCCAGGGGGGATTAGGGCTGGTGTGTGGGGATGATCTGTCGAATGGTGTAACAGGCCTGGTGGTGGTACCATTGCTCAAGAAGTTGATCTCTGAATTCACAGTCATGGTGAGCTTCCGGGGCCTGGCAGTGATGGCAAAGATGGTTCTGGGGCTACTGGAGAAGCAACTGGAGGATGTGGTGTCAGTGAAGTTCCTGAAGGGGCTGGAGGGAGTCGAAATTGGATTTGTAGAAGAGAAGCACTTGGTGGAGGCTCTGACAAAGAGGATCACTATTGGCGAGGTAGTGGTTTCAATGGTGAGATGTCTGTGCTGGGATCCTAGGGTGGTCCACCTGGTGGTCAAGGAAGTCCCAACAGTGTCAGTGGAAGAGATAAGGGGCAGGGTCAGTGAGGTGATGAGGGAGTATGGGGATATTGTTGATATTGGATTTCAGATGTGGGAAGGAACAACATTCAGGATGGGAGATGTGGAGGTGAGATTAAGGGTGGCTGGGAAGGAGGTGATGGGGAAGGCAAGTGACTGGCCAAGGGTGCTGAAGTGGAACCCAGTAGAGTACAAGGTGTCAAGAGTGAGGGGGACTGAGGAGGAGGAAGAGGATCTGCTGATGGCTCTGTGGGAGATGGAAGGGGCTGTGGAGCAGAGAGCAAAGGCCTGGGAGGCCTTTGAGGAGGTGACTGTAGTGGAGGAGATTGATGGCAGGAAGATGCGAGTGGATAAGAAGGCCTGGGAGAGGGAGCCGGGGAGGAAGTTACAGAAGAATTTATTGGCGAGTCTTGAAGGAAAGTCAGGCACTGAGATGGTGCTACCGCCGGGGTATGCTGGAGGACTCAGGGACTCACAACATGCCCCCAGGCAGAAAAAGGTGATTGGTGAGGATGAGCCAGAGTTCTTTGTGGACCTGAATGAGGAGGAGGAAGTGGGGGCTGGAACAGGAGAGACCATGAGTAGCATCTTGGAGCTAGAGTGTGAGAGGGGAGATGTAGTGATGAGGGGGATGCAGCATGTGAGTTTTGGGGTCCCGGATGCAGCACAAGGAGGATTGGTGGTTGGGGTGGAGGAGGAGTTCTCCAGTACTGTTGGGAATAGCAATGCTGAGGGAGGGGGTGGACCCAGGGGGGGCGAGAGGCCCATGACCCCAGGTGCTGGTCATATTGGGGGAGCAGGATGGCTGCTAGCCACTCTCAATGATCTGGCAGCTGATGAGCTTGCAGAGGTGGACTTCTGCATCTTGGGGGGGGGGCGGAATGGCAGAGTATCTTGAAGGGTGAGGGGGTGGTGGAAAAACTGCTAACGGAGGTGATGGTGATTCTGCTGATAGAGGAAGGTTATGAGATAGATGTGAAGAGGGAGGCTGAGCTGAGAGAAGAAGCTGGATGCATGGTGGAGGATTGTTGGGTGGTGAAGGATGGTGCTGTGGTGGAGGGTGGTCTGTGAAGACTACAGGGTGGAAGCAGAGGAGAAAGATAATGAGGATGCTCAGGAGGTTGCTGCGGTATTGGTGAGAAGAGAGACTGAGGAGGACAAAGTGGAGGCTGAGCACCTCTTGGATCTATCTAGGATGGACATTGAGTTGGAGGTTTGAAGAAGATGAGACTGCAATACTATCAATGAATATTTTCCTATAAACAGTACAACCAATATTATCTCTCTGAATGTCAATGGGCTGCGGAGGGTGGGGCGTCGATGTAACATTTTTGAGTGGCTATGTGGCTTGGAGATGGATCTGTTTCTGCTACAGGACATGAGATGTGAAGGGGAGGAAGACAGGGTGAATTGGACTAGAGAATGGAGAGGAGTAGTGGAATAGCATAGAAGTGTCAGAATTCTGGTGCACAAGGGCAAAGGGGAGCTGGTGGACATTGGGGAATGGGGGAATCATCTGGTCTGGGAAACTTGGAGGAGGCTGGGGTGGGGCCCAATTGTGATTGGATCTTATTACTGTCCAGTCATCTGGGGTGAATGAGTGGATTGGTTGGAAGGGCTACTAGAGGAGGGATCACTCATGGAAGCTGGAGTGCATATTCTGGGAGGGGATTTCAATATGGTATGGGATGCTACTCTGGATCGCTCAGATGGGGGTACTGGAGTTGTAGGGTGCTGTAACATTTTAGTATAGTTTATTTCTTTTTCTTTGTCTTTCTAGTATTTTCCGTAACCTTCCAGCATCTTCTGAATGATTAGAAATCCTTTCTTCGTACTAAGCTATAGCTAGAACATTCTTGTCACTTCTGTTCCAGTCTTAGCTAATCACAGAACTTCATGGAACATTGCAGATCTTTATTTGTCATCATTGCCAACAAATCTTTCTCTTGGTATTTCCATTGATTTCTCAGATCCTTCTGGATTCTTCTTTCAGATCTTGTATAAATATCCTCTCTGTTCTCTCGAATAAAGCTTAGAATATTTTCTTCCAGAATCTACAAGATCTTCCTGAACTCTTAGTAACTCTTCGAGCTACTTTGAACATCTAGAATTTAGTTGCTTCCTCATTTAAGAAACCAGAACCATTATACTTAGTAGCAGCAGTTAAGTTACACCTGCCTAAATAAGAAACCTCTCAAGAACTAGTCAAACACCATGTCCATGGACCCCAACACCAATGCCTGGGACAACAATACCAACACCTATAACACCTATGTCCCACAGAATGCTCCTCACATTCAGCAAGAAGAAGAGGACAAAATCCCTACTCAGTCATCTGGGACTCTAGAAAGCCTGCTGCACACCACACTGGCCCAAATTTCCCAACTTCAAGAATGACTGGACAAGAAGGAGGGCAAAGCTCCTGCATAGTCTACACCTGCACCTACAATGATATCTCCAACAGCAGTCACCATCAAGCCTCAGAAGCCTGATACCTTTGATGGCCAAAGAGGAGGACTGTCTAGTGACACTTGGCTTTTCTAATTGGAGTAGTATGGAGAACTAACCAATCTGGATGAAGCAGTACTAGTCCAATTTGCTGCCATACTCCTCCAAGGAAATGCTGCAATCTGGTGGTGAAATTATGTCCAGAACACAAGATTCTCTGGCCGAATCATAACCTAGGGTGAATTCTCAGATGCTATCAAGGGCCAATTCAAACCTGTCAATAGCACCAAGGTTGTGCAAGACCGCCTGGCAAATGTCAAACAACTCAAGTCTGTACAAGCATACAATGCACAATTCCTATCAATTCTTTTGGAGCTACCTCATATCACTGAAGATGAGAAGGTTGATAAGTACATCTGAGGTCTCAAGGGACAAACCTGAGTTCATGTTGAACTAGAAGAACCCAAAGATCTAGACACTGCAATGAAAATTGCTGATAGGTTTGATGTCATTACCTATGGCAACCACTTCGAGCAGAAGAGACTGCCATTCAACAACAACCCCAGAAGGGAGGAAACCAAAGTCAGAACTGTTGGACCTGCCCCCATGGACCTAGACACCATCGACAAGAACAAGAAGAACAAGCTTACACCTAAGGAAAAGGAGTGTCTCAAGAAGGCTAGAGCCTGCTTCTTTTGCCGACAGCCTGGCCACATTGCCACTAAATGTCCCAAGAAGACTACCAAACCCAAGAGGATCCTGGTCCTGTCCAAAGACACCCAAGGTCACTAAGTCAAACAAGAAGTGATACTCAATTTTATGTGAATCAATCCCAAGGCCCAGATTCCTCAAGCACAGTCAGAAGGAGCCATTGGTTTTGACCTTCAATTCATCCAACAAGTCACTATTCCTGCCGATGAAAGAAGGCTCATTCCAACTGGCCTTGCAGTCGAAATACCCAAGGAACATTATGCAGAATTGCACCAAGATCTGGCCTCAGTGTCAAGCACTCAATAGATGTTGGCACTGGAGTCATTGACTCTGACTTCCGAGGAGAAATGCAAGTCCTACTAATCAATCACAAGGACCAACCTTATAATGTCAATGAAGGTGACAGAATCACACAGCTCATTCTAGAGCAAGCCACCCTGCCTGCTATCAAAGAAGTCACTAAGTTGTCTCCAACTAAGCGAGATCAGAAAGGCTTTGGCAGTACTGATCAAGTTGCTAGCATAGCTGAGAACTGAGCCAACTCAATGCTCATCTTCAAAGGTCTAATCAAAGGTCAAGAACTAGATGTCCTCAGAGGCAGCAGAGCTGTTGGAAACTTCATCAACAAGAACCTTATCAACAAACTCAAGATTCTCACCAAGCCAGCTGGCAAGAATGGTGGAGTTGTCACTGCTGATGGCACCACTCTACCAATTGACTCAATTGCCACCAAACTTCCCCTTAAGATTCAGAAGTATTGGGAATGCCTAGATTTTGAAGTGGCACCCCTAGGAGATCATGATCTGATCTTAGGCAAACCCTGGCTTATACGGCACAACCCACATATCGATTGGACCAAGAATGAAGTTACTCTGATTCAAGATGGAGTCAACATTACCATCAAGCCCGACAAGACTCAGACGAGAACCCCAATTGCAACTATTTCTGCAATCTAGTTCAAGAAGGCCCTCAAGAAAGCTATCTGTGCCTTTGGTGCACTGATCTGACCCAAGAAAGAAGATAAGAAGCTATCAATCAGTGAAAGTATCAAGCTACTGCTGAACAAGTACAAGGATGTCTTTCCAGACAAGCTACCTGGTCTACCACCTTCAAGAGACCATGATCATGAAATCAAGCTAGTACCAGACATGGCCATTCCTAAGAAGAAGATGTACCACATGTCACTACTTGAAATTGAAGCAGTCAAGAAAGAACTCAATGAACTTATCGAGCAAGGAGCCATTCAGCCAAGTAAGTCACCTTTTGGCTCCCCAGTCCTATTTGTCAAGAAGAAGGATGATACCCTGCGAATGTGCATAGACTACTGTGCACTCAACAAGATTACTGTCAAGAATCATTACCCACTGTCTCTCATTGATCAAATCTTTGATGCTCTCAAGAATGCCAAGTACTTCACCAAGATTGACCTGACCTCTGGGTATCACCAAATTCGAATCAAGCCAGAAGACATACCCAAGACTGCCTTCATAACACCATTTGGTCTCTACGAATTTCTAGTCATGGCCTTTGGTCTCACCAATGCACCAGCAACCTTTCAAGATCTCATGCAGACCATCTTCAAGGATCAGCTCTATATCTTTGTACTCGTGTACATTAATGACATCCTGATCTTCAGTGGCACTGAAGAAGAACATCTCAAACACCTTGAACAAGTCCTCAAGATCCTCTGCAAACACAAGCAAGAAGTGTGAGTTCTTTAAAGATCAAGTCGAATACCTTGGACATATTGTATCAGCCAAAGGAATTCAAGTAGACCCAAGGAAAATACAAGCTATTGAACAGTGGCCTGTACTAGCAAGTCTCACCAAACTTAGGTCCTTCCTTGGTCTGGCTGGATACTATTGCCGATTTGTCAAGAACTTCTCTAACATAGCAGAATCTTTGACAAACCTCCTGCAAAAGCAACCCAACTCTGACCTCTATGTTCTCTATATCTGGGACACCTTCTGTCAACAAGCCTTTCAAGAACTCAAGAACCACCTGACCCATGCACCTGTCCTTAGAAACATGGACCCGAACTTGAAGTTCACTGTCACTACTGATGCATCCAACTTCGCAATTGGTGCAATCATCTCTCAAGATGATGGACAAGGACACAGACCCATTGCATTCAAGTCAAAGAAACTGTCCCCTGCAGAACAAAAGCTAGCCACTCATGAAAAGGAACTCCTGGCAATAATTCATGCCCTCAAGACCTGGCAATACTACCTAGAAGGAGTTGAGTTCGATGTGATCATAGATCACAGATCTCTTCAGTATATCAACACCCAACCAACTCTCTCCCATCAACAAGCCAAGTGGAGTCAGCTACTTCAGACCTTCACTCCAAACATCATCTACAAGTCTGGCAAAACCCTGGTTGTACCAGATGTGCTCTCAAGAAGACCTGACCTTGCTGCCATTTTACAAGTCACTGTGGCACCCGAATTCCTCAACCAGATCAAGACAGCATATGAACAAGACTCTCTAGTTCTACAAAAGGACACCAAGAAATTCAAGAAAAAGTACACCTTCAAGAACAATCTCATATACTATTAAGACAAGGTCTATATTCTCACCAACCCTAAACTTTGGTACAAGATCCTTCACGAACATCATGACTCCCCACTAGCTGGTCATCTTGGAACCAAGAAGACCATCAAGAATATTCAACGAGACTACTACTGGTCCAACATGCTCAAGGAAATCAAGGAGTATGTTCAAAGCTGTAACCTATGTCAAAGAAACAAGTCAAGCAACCAAACACCTGCTGGTCTTCTACAACTGTTGCCAATTCTGACCAAGAAGTTCGAGCAAGTCACAATGGACTTCATTGTACAACTCCCATGAACCAAATCAGGCTATGATGCCATCATCATGTTTGTGGACTGCCTGACCAAGATCACAATCACCGAGCCAACCACAACCAATGCCACTGCTCCTGAAATTGCTAGAATCTTCTTCAAGTCTATCTTCTGCCAATATGGACTTCCTCAAGTAATTGTCAGTGACTGCGACCCCAAATTCACAAGTCATTTCTGGCAAGCACTCTTCAAGACCCTTGGAACTCAAATCGCTATGTCCACTGCCTTCCACCCTCAAACTGATAGACAAACTGAGCAAATGAACAGAACACTTGAACAAATGCTCAGAAACTATGTGTCTTATGAGCAAGATGATTGGGACCACTACCTGACGTATACCGAGTTTGCCTACAACAACACAGTCTAATCATCTACTGGTCTTTCCCCTTTTCAGTTATTATATGGTCAAAACCCCGAGACCCCTGCAAGCCTAGTCTCATTCCAGCAATCCAGTCACACACAAGTCCCCACTGCCCAGAACCTTATTGACAAAATGGATTTTCTTCTCAAGATTGTGACCATGAATCTGCTAAAGGCTCAATAACATCAAGCTAAGTATGCAGATAAGAAACATTGTGATGTCAACTATACTATTGGAGATATGGTTCTACTCAAAGCCGACAACATCAAGGCCCAATCTCAAGTCAACCACCAGTCAGCCAAATTCCAGCCTAAGTACCTTGGACCCTTTGAGATCACCAAGCAAGTCTCTACCTACTCCTATCATCTCAGTCTACCAATAACCATGCATATACATCCAGTATTCCATGTGTCACAACTCAAGGCCTGGAACCAGTCACTCCCTTACTCTAGCCGAATTCCGACACCCTCAGCACTAGTTATGGTTGAAGACCACATTGAGTATGAAGTTGAGAAAATCTTAGACAAATGAGTCTGATACCGTCGCACAGAATACCTAGTCAAGTGGAAGGGCTACCCTGAATATGACGCTACCTGGGAACCTGCTGCCAATCTCAAGAACTCTCAAGACCTCATTCAAGAGTTTAAGCAAAAAGAAACTCATTGACTGCCCATGAGGTTCTCCTCTTGAATAGTAGACAACCTACTGTACTGATCAGGTACATTACACATTGGAGCACTTTAAGGGATATGGCATCAGAAATAAGACCTACAGAAGAACTCTGTAAATCCTGCAACTAATGAGGTTTGAACCAGTTCTCATCTGATCAAGATGATACTTTGGCCCTCACCTTATACAAGGATGGCTGGTCCTTACTAATGAGCCGATATATTTTATCTGTCTTTTCTTTTGGTTTTATTTTCTTGTGTTACCTTCTGAATTCAATGAGGACATTGATTCTTAAGGAGGAGGAGATGTAATATTTTAGTGTAGTTTATTTCTTTTTCTTTGTCTTTCTAGTATTTTCCATAATCTTCCAGCACCTTCTGAATGATTAGAAATTCTTTCTTGGCACTAAGCCACAGCTAGAACATTCTTGTCACTTCCATTCCAGTCTTAGCTAGTCACAGAACTTCATGGAACATTGCAGATCTTTATTTGTCATCATTACCAACAAATCTTTCTCTTAGCATTTCCATTGATTTCTCAGATCCTTCTGGATCCTTCTTTCAGATCTTGTATAAATATCCTCTCTGTTCTCTCGAATAAAGCTCAGAATATTTTCTCCCAGAATCCACAAGATCTTCCTGAACTCTTAGTAACTCTTCAAGCTACTTTGAACATCTAGAATTTAGTCACTTCCTCATTTTAGAAACCAGAACTGTTACAGGCACAGTGGGGGCTGGGCAGGTGGGAGGAGATTGAGAGGTTGAGTGCTCTCAATGATGTAGGGAGGGCCAAGTGGGGTGAGGGGAAGGTCTTTACCCATTGGATGGATGGACTGGGAATAAGGATCGACTGGGTGCTCTCAGCTGACTGCAGGGGAGTAGATGTCTGGTGGGAACTTGGGGTGGTCTGGTACCCCTGGTCGGATCATTGGGGGGTTCTATGGCAGGGGAACTTTGGGGGTAGTGGGGAGGGGCCTGGACATTGGTGGCTCAATTGTACCCTGCTGGAAGATGGGGACCTATGGGAGAGATGGGAAGGGGAGGTAGTGTCTAGTATATTAAGATGGAGGGAGGAGGGGGTCCCGGTGGGGCCCCAGTGAGTGAAGCTAAAAGAAGCAGTGAGATTGTATTGGGGTGAGACTGGTAGGCAAGGAGGAAGACTTTGGCAGAGGAAGAAGAGGTAGGCATCCCATCGAATGGAGCAGCTTCTTTGGCAGTAGTCAGAACTGAAGAAACATAGGGGTGGGGAGGACAAGGAGAATTGGTGGGAGGCAAGAGTGAGGCTGGAGATTCAGGAGTTGAAGGAGGCCTAGAGGATGGAGAAAGAGAGTTGGGTACAGGGCATAGTGGTGAGACTTAGGTGGCAGGGGCTGGAGGAGGGAGAGAGGCCATCCAAGTACTTCTCTAGGCTGCTGAGGGCTAGAAGAGTGAAGCAGAAGTGGGAGAGAATCATTGGAGGGGATGGAAGACTGATGACTGGGGTCCAGGGGATCCTAGGGGAGCTGAAGGGTCATTGGGGAATGCTGTGGAGTGAGGAGGAGGGTGGAGCTGATGGTGAGGCCATAGTGAGATGCTTGGAAGATTGGTATCCCCCAGAGGCAGAGGGGCTGGAGGACTTGTTGAGACTGATGAGAAAGGAAGAAATTCTGCAGGTCCTGGCAGCCACTAAGTCAGAGACAGCCCCTGGGGAGGATGGGCTGCCTTGGGACTTCTGGAAAAGGATGGTGAGGGTGGAGGAGGTGCATCAGGAGATGAGAGATATATGTGATGAGGTGATCAAGTCTGGGTATTGGCTGGGGAGCCAGAGGCTGGGGCTGGTGGCACTTCTGTATAAAGACAAGGGGCAGAGGGAGGACTGGAAGAATTGGCAGCCAATCATACTCCTGGATATAGACAGGAAGCTGGTCATGAAGATATTGGTGGCAAGGCTGCAGATAGTTGTACAGCAGGTACTGGGGGAGGAGTAGCGATGCTTTGTAGGGGGCCAGCTGATTAGAGATGGAATAGCGTGGGTGCATGGCATTATTGAGGAGGCAAGGGCCACAGGGGTGGATGGCAGGTTGGTTTTCTTAGACCAGGAGAAGGCCTATGATAGGGTGCGGCAAGTCTGGCTGAGGAAGGTGCTGGAAAGGATTGGAATCCCAGAGGAGCTGGGGGATGCAATTGTCTGCCTTCTGGAGGAGAGTTAGGCAGTGATTATGGTGAATGGATACAGGGGAACTACCTTTCCCCTGGGGAGGGGGGTTCCCCAGGGGGACCCCCTGTCACCTATTTTGTATGCTCTGTCCCTGGAGCCATTGCTGGACAGAGTCCGAAGGAGGGTTGAAGGGCTGACAGTCCTGGGCATGAACTGGAAAGTGGGGGCATTCGCAGATGATATGGTGGTGGGCCTGGGCATGGTGGCAGATGTAACAGAGCTTAAGGAGACAGTGGGATGATATGAACAATGCTTGGGGCAGAAGTTGAACTGGCACAAGTGTGAGACAATGGTCTTGGGAAATGGGCTGGTGGGAGGGGACATTATTGGAACAATTGTCCCCCCTGGGGAGATCATGTGGTACCTGGGGATCTTTCTCTCAGTGTATGGGTTGGTCCTGCCAAAGGCCTGGTGGGAGGCTAAGGTGGGGGTGTGGGGTGATGTACTTAGGAGCTGGGGAGGGTGACACATCTCTCTGGCTAGTAGGGTGACTATTCTGAATATATACTGATTGTCGAAGCTGTGGTACATGGTGTACTATTTGGACTTTTCAGTATGGGTGGTCAAGAGGCTACTGAAACTGGCAAGGGATTGGATCTGGGCTGGCCACCAGTATCAGATTAAGTGGGAAGTCCTAGCAATGCCAGTAGAGAGGGGGGGCCTGGGTCTGGTGGACTTCCTGAAGCAGTTGCATTGCTTGTGGGCTTGGTGGTTGAAGAGAGTGGCAATGCTGAAAGGGGGCGGGTGGGTCTCACTAATGCAGAAGGTATGGGAGGTGAGGTTTGCCCCCCAGGGGTCTGCTGGAGACCTCTCAACACTGGTGGAGGGGGGAGGCAGCCAAAGACTCTGGTATAGGGGATTTTGGTGGGGGGTGGCTGAGGGAGTGCACAGAATCGGTATAAGATGGGAAAGTCATGCTGCGGCGGAGCAGCAGGGGAGAGGAGGGTGGCAGTGGCATAGATTGCTGCTGGGAGGTATACTGGTGATGGACTTTGACTTAGGGGATAGGGTGGAGAGTCAGGGCAGTCCAGGGTGGGACCTTTGGCTGGAGGAGTGGCAGTGAGCGGGGATCAGCAAGGAGTGGGACTGGAGAAGGCTGTGGACCTGGGGCATGGAGGTAAAGAAGTGGCTACTACCCAAGTACTGGGTGGTGTGGTGGAGGGTGCTCAGGCGAAATGTGATGCTGAACTTCAGGTCAGGGCATCTGGTCCCAGGGGGGATCTTTGAGTGTGAGGAGTGTCATGGAGTAGGGCAGGAGGGAGGGGTGGTGCAGACCCCAGAACACTGGCTTGGAGAGTGTGAGGTGCTAGATGAGTTCTGGAGGGGAGTGGAAGATAGATTGGGGGAGTGCTACAGGAGTTGTGGTGGGGGACAATGGGAGATATTGAAGAAGAGGCTGCTGGGAGGAGTGGGGAATGAATGGCTCATGCTGGGGTGGGCTTTGGCAGTGTGGGTGGGGTTGGCAGGGCATTGGCAAGCAGTATTTGAGGAGGGTGAGAGGATGTTGAAGAAGGAAAAGTTGGCAAGGTGAGAGGGCCTCCTAGTAGACATTTTGTTAGGGTGGCAGAAGGGGTGGGGCCCACAGAGGGGTCACTGCTGGAAGCTGGTAGAGGTCATATGTGAAAGAAGTGAGGGGAGAGTATAAGTGGAGGATGGGGAGATTGGGTTTACAAGAG
>RQIL01007509.1:0-12220 GCA_003951145.1 Jimgerdemannia lactiflua | reverse complement strand
TATAACTGGTTACAGAGACTAATAAGATGGAAGAAGATAGAGAGACAAGTATATTAGATAATACTGGAAGGGTGAAGTGGGGGGAGTGAAAGGTTTATATATATTGAGTAAATGGACTAGAAATGAGAATGAATTGGATACTCAGCAGAATACTGAGAGTAAATATTTAGAAGGTACTAAAAGTGATATAGTGTCTCTAGCCAGATTATTAGGAATTGATAGACTAAGGAAATTTTGAAGAAAGTGGACAATGGTAGCTTAACTGCACCTGTTTAGGGACAAGGCACTGTGGGAGAAATGAAGTGAGAATATAACTTCTCTTATCTACAAATAGAGAAGAGAGAAGCTTCTGGTGGGGGTCTGATGGTTGAAGTTAAAGGATACTACAAGGATATACTGGAGAGAGATAGGGAGACAGAAAGGCAGACTTTAAAGAAAGAGAGAAATGTGAGCTTTAAAATGCTTAGAACAATTGTCAGATTGTAGAGGAGAGAAGAAGAAGAGGATTGGTACATATATAGAAAGGGTGCAGATAGAGATTGTGAAACTTAAGGCAGTTTTATGGTAGGAAGTGAAGGCCTATATTTAGAGTATGGTGGCAAGATTACAGTGGTAGGGACTAGAGGAGAGTGAGAGGATAACTAAGTATTTTTCTAGACTACTGTGGGCAAGGAGGGTGCAGTAGTAATGAGAAGGCATTTTTGGAAAGAATGGTATCTTAGTGAATGAGGTCCAAGGAATCTTAGGCTTACTGAAGGATAAATTAAGGTCACTGTGGAGTGAAGAGGAAGGAGAGGAGGATGGAGAAACCATTGTGACATTTCTGGAAGACTGGAGTCCTTCTCTAATAGAGGGTCTTGAGGACTTGAAGTAATCTATTAGAGAGGAGAAAATTATGAGTCTTCTCTCTATTATAAAGCTTAATATAACCCCAGATAAGAATGGGCTGCCTTGGGACTTCTGAAAGAGAATGATGGTAGTCAAAGAGATACTTTAGGAGATGAGAGAGATGTATCATATGGTTATTGATTCTAGCATATAGTTGGAGGATCAGGAGTTAGGACTAGTGGCACTTCTCTATAAAGATAAGAGAAGAAGAGAAGATTGAAAGAACTGGAGACAAGTTATGCTTTTAGATATAAATAAGAAGTTGGTGAGAATTGTGCTGGTAGTGAGACTGCATAGTAACACAATAGTTCTTGGAGAGGAATAGAGGGAATTTTCAGAGAGAGATTGATCAGAGATATATAATATAGTATAGATACATAGAGTCATTGGAGAGGTAAGGACTACTGATATTGATGGAAGTCTGATCTTTCTAGATCAGAAGAAGACATATGATAAGGTTTGGAGAGTTTGGTTAGGAAATGTTCTAGAGAGAATTGGGATCTCTGAAGAGCTGTAAGATCAATTGTCTATTTTCTAGAATGAAGCAAAGCAGTAGTTATAATAAATGGATATTATATATTTCATTTTCTCTAGAGTATAGGGTGCTCTAGAGAGACCCACTATCATCAATATTATATATACTATTACTGAAACTACTGTTGGATAGAATTTGGAGATAGATGGAGAAGTTGATGATCCTGAAAGTGAATTGGAAAGTGGGAGCTTTTGTAGATGATATGGTGGTGAGATTGAGTTCTATTATAGATATGGCTGAACTCAAGAAAACTGTAGATTGGTATAAACAGTACTCTGGGCAGAGGTTGAATTGGCATAAGTGTGAGATGACAGTGCTAGGGAATGGAATTGTTGGTAGCAATATTATTGGATCTTATTGTTCTCATAGTAGAGGCTATATATTATCTTGGAATTTTTCTATCAGTATATGGATCAGTGCTGCTTAAGGTCTGATGGGAGACCAAAGTGACAGCATAGATAGACTTATTATAGAGCTGGAGAGAGTGATATAACTCTTAGGCTGGTAGGGTGACAATTATGAACATTTACTAAATACTGAAGCTTTGGTATTTTGTATACTATTTTGACTTTCATACTTGGGTGATAAAGATGCTATTGAAGTTGAAGAAGAATTGAATTTAGATAGAAAGATAGAGTCAGATTAGATGGGATATATTAATACTGTCTGTAGAAAGAGGAGGATTGAGGCTAGTGGACTTTTCAAAGAAGTTATACTATCTTAGAGCTTAGTGGCTAAAGAGAGTAGCAGGATTGAAGAGAAGTAGATAAGTCCCCCTGATATAGAAAGTATGGGGGGCTCAGTATATTCCCAGAGATACTTCTGGGAATTTATTGATAATTATAGAAGGGGGGGTGGAGTCAGTGGCTATAGTATTGGAGTTTTTAGTGAGAAGTAATCAAGGGCACACATAGGATTGGCCTTCAATGAAAGGGTTATATAGAAATTGAGCAGTGGGGTCTGGAGATGTGGCAGTAGTATAGATTGCTATCAAGAGACTTACTAGTAATTGAGTTTGATATGAGAGCAGAAGTGAATAGTTAATGGAGTACTGGGTAGGATCTTTGGCCAGAAGATTAGCAATACATAGAGATCAGTGAGGAGTGGGATTGATAGGAGCTATAAACCTGGAGAATAGAGACAAAAAAGTGGATTCTCTTTAAATTTTGTATTGTCTAGTGGATATTACTAAGGCAAAATGTAATCTTGAACTTCTGGTCAAAACATTTAGTTACTGGTAGTATCTTTGAGTATAAGGAGTATATAGGGATTAAGCAGGAGGGGGGGCTTCATAGTATGGTTATTGGTCTTGGAGCCAGGCTAGTTTTTCTTCTATTTCTTGAGTTTCTTTATCTACTTGAATGAGATTGACATTTCTGTCATTGAACTAAGTAGATTGTAACCTCAGGTAGAATCTCTGGATATGGCCTTGGTTTCTGCAGTTGAAGTATATTGGGGCATAGGAGCTTGTTGCTGGTGGGGCTATAGCTGTAGCTAGTGGTGCCTGGGATGAACTTCTATTATCTTATTGCTGATAGTTTAGTCTATTATCTTAATAATAATCTTACTGTCTTCTACTTTGGCTCTTCAGTTGGCCAACCACAATGGCTAAGTCTTTTATCTGTTTAGTGAGGATTGTAATGGAGTTCTCTTGAACTCTTAGTGGTGGCTACTGTTGCTGCTATTACCTAAATTGAGTCAGAGTTGAAGGCAGAGATCTGTTCTCATAGTTGGCTATCTGAGCTCTAAGATAGGTATTCTTTTTTTCCACTATTGTTTCATAGGTCCTTGGGGTCTTAGCTAAGGCTGGTTTATGATACTTTTATACTTGCTAAGCTGGTCTATAATCTGTTTTCCAATATTCTTATGCTCTAACAACTTGCTGCTTAATACTCTGATATTTAATTCTAATAACCTATCTTTGGAGCTCTGAGTATAAGCTATTGAGGAAGATTATTGAAGCCAGGACTAGTTGGACTGCAAGCTATAAGTTTGTCTTAATCATCTGGGCTTAGATCTGATGGTAGAAACTCTTTGAGATTTCATTAGCTACTTGACTCATATAGATCAAAGCCTCCTGTGCTTTCTATTGATACTCCAGACCATTGAACTGAGTACAGAGCCAGTTCTTGTAAATATTATATCTTGCTATATAGTTTGCATTTAGTACAAGGTGGGCATTTTGTTTCTCTCTATAAATTTCACCTCCATTCTTCCTGGCTTGACTGGATCCCTACAGGGCTGGACCTCTCAAGAGTAATTCTACAATTCTGAGCTTTCTTTGGGTATTTTATTATTTGGTGGCTACTTGTATTTTGATCTCTTTAATAAACTCCTCAATGTCTTCATTGTCTATATTATGGAATTTCTGAAGATAGCTTATATCTGGTTTGTCTTTACTATCTTCACTATCTGAGTCTAGTTTGGAGATAGTATTCCTTAATGGTTCTTGTAGAGATGGGGGTGGTGGAGGCACTTGATGTACTGGAGATACTGGTAGAGGGCAGGCTTTAGTGATGTAGGGAATCTGGCTCTTCTGACTAGTGCTGGAGTAGAGGTCCTTGATAGTAGTAGGGGTTCTCTGATTAACTTATAGTAGTCAACAACTTCTTCCACTACCACTCATGTTACACACACTTTTCACACAACTTTTGAGCAGTTTATTGAAGAAAGTGACTATCAACATGGCAGCAATTCAACCTTCTAGTTGGTATACTGAATCCAGCACTAGTGTAGTATTCAGGTGATAGCAAGGAAAAGAAGAGTATGGGCTAGAAATGGGATATTTTGGGAAGACAACCAATAGAAGTAGAGCTGAGGGTGGACAGAGAGCTAAAGAAGAGGGGAGTGGCAAGGGACTGGTGAACTTTATGGCAGCTATGAAGAGTGGAGCTAGAGGAGGAGATAAGTATGGATGGCAGCAAGTTAGAGGGATGAAGGAGAAGCTGAGTAGGAGCAGGGGGGCAGGGCCTGGAGTAGAGGTGAAGGGGGTGGGCAGGGCAGAGACTGGTGGAAGTGATGTGACTGCTGATAACAGTGGAACTAGGATTAGGAAAAAAAAGAAGATGTGACTGCTGATCAAACCAAGGAGGTGGCTGAGAGATTGATAGTGATGCAGAAGAAAGACCTGGCTGATAGTGTGACAGAGCTGGTGGTGGCACCATTACTCAAGAAATCTATCTTAGAATTTATAGTCACATTGAGCTTCTGGTGGCTGGTAGTGATAGCTAGAGCAGTGTTAGTGCTCCTGGGCAAGAAATTGAGTAAGGTGGCTTCAGTGAAGTTTCTGAAAGAATTGGAAGATATGGAGGTTGGGTTTATCAAAGAGGAACATATCATGGCAGCAGTGGCTAAAGGTATGTGAGTTGGAGAGATTACTGTCCTGATGGCAAGATATCTATACTGGGACCCTAGTGGTGCATCTCATGATTAAAGGGGTCCCCACAGTATTGGTAGAGGAGACAAAGAACAGAGTTGAAAAGGTAATGAAGGAGTATGGCAAGGTAATGGATATCAGTTTCCAATTGTGGGAGGGGACAACATTCTATACTGGAGATGTGGAGATGTGACTATGAGTAGCTGGGAAGGAGGTGAAGACAAAAGAGGAGACTGGCCTCAGGTTCTAAAGTGGGAGCCATTTGAGTGCAAGGTGTCAAGGATCAAGAAGATAGAGGAAGAGAAGGAGGATCTGTTGACAGTACTCTGGGAGATGGATGGTACTGCCAAGCAGAGAGAGAAGTTATGGAGAGCTTATGAAAAGGCAACAAAGGTGGTAGAGGTCAATGGGAAGAAAATTTGAGTAGATAAGGAGATCTGGGAAAGGGCTCAGGAGAGAAAGAGGCAGCATGAACTCCTTGCTAGATTTGAGAGAGGTGATAAGAAGGAGGGGACTGGCAAAGGAGCAGGGGGGAGGGATAGGCAGAAAGAGGCCAAGAGTTCTCAGTACTCCAAGCATGCCCTCCAGAGAAATAGAATGGGCAGCAAAGAGGAGATTTTCTTTGATGACTGGATGCCAGAAGAAGATACTGACAAAGATAAGGAGAATGAGAGACCAGGAGTTGCAGCTGGAGGTGCCAGGGCTGCAGAGGACAACATTGTGATGAAGGGTGTGAAAAATGTTATATTTGGAGTACCCAATATGGCATTGGGGGGTCAAGTGATTGGAGTGGCCAGGAAGGATTTGATGGATGCATCAGAAGAAGAGTAGGCTCTCCTTGCTGCTATCAGCAGCCACATCTGGATTTTTTTCTAATTAGCCATCACACTACCATCAGCAGTTCCAGCCTTTATGCCAGTCATACTCCTCCTTCTCTCCTCTAGACAGTACTCCTCCAGTACCTTCAGTCTTCTCCTTCTCCTTTCTAACTGTTTTCTACCTCTCAGTGCTCTCTTCTCCTCTATAATTCTTGACTGCTGATGCAAAACTCACTACTCTACTACCATCTGCCTTCTTGCTTGACCCCTGTCCCCCTTCTGCACTTTCTCTCTTCAATGCTCCAAAGAACCCTGATCCCATACAGATCCCTCTTTTGCCATACTGCCAGTTGAAAGCTGGACCACCTTTCATATCAGTATACTCACTGGAATCTTGCTTAGTCACTATCACCTTAAGAGTTTTCTCCAGAAAATGATAAAAAGTATAACTAAAGTATATGGAAATTTTATATAATATAAAAGTTATCAGAGAAAAGAAGATAAACTTAAACTAGCAGACTTCTCTTCAGACTTATCTGACAAGTAAACCAAAAGACAGTGAAGTTCTTCACTTGAACTTAGTGGCAAAATTCTCAGACTTTATATTGGAAAGTGGACCAGAGTGGAAGGCAAGCTCACAACTTCTCAGCAGTATCTCATTGGCATGTTTCTCCTCCTAAGTATATCAGACAATTGGCTTTTGCTTTACTATTCAGACTGAGGTTTATTCACTCCTATCTCTGGGGTATTTTATATATTTGTGATTGCTATCTGGTTGCTATCTGTGTAATGGATCTGATTTCTTAAATGAGGAAGCAACTAAATTCTAGAGATTCAAAGTAGCTTGAAGAGTTACTAAGAGTTCAGGAGATCTTGTGGTTTCTGGGAGAAAATATTCTGAGTCTTTATTCATGAGAACAGAGAGGATATTTATACAAGATCTAAAAGAAGAATCCAAAAGGATCTGAGAAATCAATGGAAATGCTAAGAGGAAAGTTCTCAGCAATGATGACAAATAAAGTTCCACAATGTTCCATGAAGTTCCATGACTAGCTAAGACTGGAACAGAAGTGACAAGAATATTCTAGTTGTAGCTTAGTGCCAAGAAGGGATTTCTAATCAATCAGAAGGTGCTGGAAGGTTATGAAAAATACTAGAAAGACAAGGAAAAAGAAATAAACTATGCTAAACTATGCTAAAATGTTACATCTCCCCCTCCTTAAGAATCAATTTCCTCATTGAATTTAGAAGGTAATACAAGAAAATAAAACCAAAAGGAAATACAAATAAAATATATTGGCTCATTGGCAAGGACTGGCCATCCTTATATAAGATAAGGGCCAAAGTATCATCTTGATTGGATGAGAACTGGTTTGAATATCATTAGTTGCAGGGTTTATAGAGTTCTTCTGTGGATCTTGTTGCTGATGCTGTATCCCTTAGAGTGCCCCAATGTATAATGTATCTGATTAGTACAGTATGTTATCTACTATCCAAGGAGAGAATCTCATGGGCAGTTAATGAGTTTCTTTTTGCTTGAACTCTTGAATGAGGTCTTGGGAGTTCTTGAGATTGGGGGCAGGTTCCCAGGTAGTGTCATATTCAGGGTAGCCCATCCACTTGACTGGATATTCTGTGCGATGGTATCAGACTCATTTGTATAAGATTTTCTCAACTTCATACTTGATGTGGTCTTCAACTATAATGGGTGCTGAGAGTGTTGAAATTCGGCCAGAGTAAGAAGATGACTGGTTCCAGGCCTTGAGTTGTGATATATGAAATACTGGATGTATTCATATGATTGTCAGTAGACTGAGATGGTAAGAGTAGATAGAGACTTGCTCAGTAATCTTAAAGGGTCCAAGGTACTTGGGTTGGAATTTGGCTGACTGGCAGTTGACTTGAGATTGAGCTTTGATGTTGTCAGCTTTGAGTAGAACCATATCTCCAATAGTGTATGTGACATCATACCACTTCTTGTCTGCATACTTAGCTTGATGTTGTTGAGCCTTTAGCAGATTCATGGTCATGATCTTGAGAAGGGAATCCATTTTGTCAATAAGGTTCTGAGTGGTGGGGACTTGTGTGTGACTGGATTGCTGGAATGAGACTAGGCTTGCAGGGGTCTTGGGGTTTAGACCATATAGTAGTTGAAAAGGGGAAAGACCAGTAGATGATTGGACTGTATTATTGTAAGTGAACTCAGCATAGCTCAGATAGTGATCTCAATCATCTTGCTCATAAGACACATAGTTTCTGAGCATTTGTTCAAGTGTTCTATTCATTTGCTCAGTTTGTCTATTGGTTTGAGGGTGGAAGGCAGTGGATATAGTGATTTGAGTTCCAAGAATCTTGAAGAGTGCTTGCCAGAAATGACTTGTGAATTTGGGGTCACACTCACTGATAATTACTCAGGGAAGTCCATATTGGCAGAAGACAGACTTGAAGAAGATTCTAGCAATTTCAGGGGCAGTGATATTGGTTGTGGTTGGCTCAGCAATTGTGATCTTGGTCAGGTGGTCCACAAATACAATGATAGCATCATAGTCTGATTTGGTTCATAGGAGTTGCACAATAAAGTCCAATGTGACTTGCTCAAACCTCTTGGTCAGAATTGGTAAAGGCTGTAGAAGACTGGCAGACATTTGGTTACTTGACTTGTTTCTTTGACAAAGGTTGCAGCTTTGAACATACTCCTTGATTTTCTTGAGCATATTTGGCCAGTAGTAGTCTCATTGAATGTTCTTGATGGTCTTCTCCATTCCAAGATGACCAGTTAGTGGGGAGTCATGATGTTCATAAAGGATCTTATATTGTAGTTCAGGATTGGTAGGAATGTAGACCTTGTCTTAATGGTACACAAGATTGTTCTTGAAGGTATACTTGTCTTTGAATTCCTTGGTGTCTTTTTGTAGAACCAGAGAGTCTTGTTCATATGCCATCTTGATCTGGTTAAGGAATTCAGGTGCCACAGTGACTTGTAAAATAGTGGCAAGGTCAGGCCTTCTTGAGAGTATGTCTAGTATAACCAGGATTTTGCCAGGCTTAGAGATGATGTTCAGGGTAAAGGTCTGAAGTAACTGACTCCACTTGGCTTATTGATGGAAAAGAGTTGGTTGGGTGTTGATATACTGCAGGGACCTGTGATCTGTGATCACATCAAACTCAACTCCTTCTAAGTAGTGTCACTAGGTCTTGAAAGTATGAATTATTGCCAAGAGTTTCTTTTCATAAGTAGCCAGCTTTTGTTCTGCAGGAGACAATTTTCTTGACTTGAAGGCAATGGGTCTGTGTCCTTGTCCATCATCTTGAGAGATGACAGCTCTAATAGCAAAGTTGGATGTATTAGTAGTGAAGTGAACTTCAAGTTCAGATCCATGTTTCTAAGAACAGGTGCATGGGTCAGGTGATTCTTGAGTTCTTGAAAGACTTGTTGACAGAAGGTGTCCCAGATTTAGAGAAAATAGTGGTCAGAGTTGGGTTTCTTTCACAGGAGGTTTATCAAAGATTCTGCTAAGCCAGAGAAGTTCTTGACAAATCTGTAGTAGTATTCAGCCAGACCAAGGAAAGACCTAAGTTCAGTGAGGCTTGCTAGTACAGGCCACTGTTCAATGACTTGTATTTTCCTTGGGCCTACTTGAATTCCTTTGGCTGACAATGTGTCCAAGGTATTCAACTTGATCCTTGAAGAATTCACATTTCTTGAGCTTTGCATAAAGCTTGTATTCATGGAGGATCTTGAGGACTTATTCAATATATTTAAGATGATCTTCTTCAGTACCACTGAAGATCAGGATATCATCAATGTATATGAGTACAAAGATATAGAGCTGATCCTTAAAGACAGTTTACATGAGGTCTTGAAAGGTTGCTGGTACATTGGTGAGACCAAAGGCCATGACTAGGAATTCATAAAGTCCAAATGGTATCATAAAGGCAGTCTTAGGTATGTCTTCTGACTTGATGCAAATTTGGTGATACCCAGAGGTGAGATCAATCTTAGTGAAGTACTTGGCATTATTAAGAGCATCAAAGATTTGATTGATGAGCAGCAGTGGGTAATGATTCTTAATAGTAATCTTGTTGAGTGTGCAGTAGTCTATGCACATTTGTAAGATATCATTCTTCTTCTTGACAAACAGGACTGAGGAGCCAAAAGGAGACTTGCTTGGCTGAATGGCTCCTCACTTGATGAGTTCATTGAGTTCTTTCTTAACTGCTTTAATTTTGAGTGATGATATATAGTACATCTTCTTCTTAGGAATGGTCACATCTGGTACTAACTTGATTTTGTGATCATGATCTCTTGATGGTGGTAGACTAGGTAGTTTGTCCAGAAAGACATCCTTGTACTTATTTGGCAGTAGCTTGATACTTTCGCTGATTGACTGCTTCTTGTCTTCTTTCTTGGGTCAGATCAGTACAATAAAGGCACAGGTAGCTTTCTTTAGGGCTTTCTTGAACTGGATTGCTGAAAGAGTTGCAATTGGGGTTTTTGTCTGAGTCTTGTTAGGCTTCATTATAATATTGACTCCATCTTAAATTAGAGTAACCTCTTTCTTGGTCCAATCAATATGTAGGTTGTATTGTGTAAGTCAGAGCTTATCCAAGAACAGGTCATGGTCTCCTAGAGGTGTCACTTCAAAATCTAAATATTCCCAGTACTTCTGAATCTTGAGGGGAAGTTTGGAAGCAATTGAGTTGATTGGTAGAGTGGCGCCATTGGCAGTGACAACTCCACCATTCTTGCTGACTGACTTAGTGAGAATCTTGAGCTTATTGATGAAGATCTTGTTGATGAAGTTTCCTACAGCTCCACTATCTATGAGAACATCTAGTTCTTGACCTTTGACTAGACCTTTGAAGATGAGTATTGAGTTGACTTGGTTCTCAGCTATGCTAGCAACTTGATCAGTGCTGCCAAAGCCTTTCTGATCTTGCTTGGTTAGAGACAACTTGGTGACTTCTTTGATGACAGGTAGAGTGGCTCACTCCAGAATAAGTTGTACAATTCTGTCACCTTCATTGACAGTATATGGTTGGTCCTTGTGATTGACTAGCAGGACTTGCATTTTTCCTTGGAAGTCAGGGTAAATGACTCTAGTGCTGATATCCAGTGAGTACTTAACACTGAGACCAGATCTTAGTGCAATTCTTGCATAGTGTTCCTTGGGTATTTCAACTGCTAGACCAGTTGGAATGAGCCTTCTCTCATGGGCAGGGATAGTGACCTGTTGGACCAATTGAAGGTCTAAACTGATGGTTCTTTCTAACTATGCTTAAGAGATCTGGGCCTTGGGATTGACTTATATGAAATTGAGTACAACTTCTTGTTTGACTTATTGACTTTGAGCATCTTTGGACAGGACTAGAATCCTCTTGGGTTCAGCAGTTTTCTTGGGACATTTTGTAGCAATGTGACCAGGCTGATGGCAAAGAAGCAGGCTTCAGTCTTCTTGATGTGCTACTTTTCCTCAGGTATAAGCTTGTTCTTCTTACAATTGTCAATGGTGTCTAGATCCATGAGGGCAGGTCCAACAGTTCTGACTTTGGTTTCCTCCCTTCTGTGGTTTTTGTTGAATAGTGGTCTCTTCTGCTTGAAGTGGTTATTATAGATAATGACATCGAACCTATCAGCAATTTTCATTGCAGTATCTAGGTCATTGGATTCTTCTAGTTCAACATGAACTCAGGTTTGTCCTTTGAGACCTCAGATGTACTTGCCAACCTTCTCATCTTCAGTGACATAAGGTAGCTCTAGTAGAATTGACAGGAATTGTGCATTGTATACTTATACAGACTTGAGTTGTTTGACATTTGCCAGATGGTCTCACATGACCTTAGTGCTGTTGACAGATTTAAATTGGCCTTGAATAGCATCTGAGAATTTTCCCCAGACCTTGATTCAGCCAGAAAATCGTGTGTTCTGGATATGATTTCACCACCAGATTGTAGCATTTCCTTGGAGAAGTGTGGTGGCAAATTGGACTAGTACTGCTTCATCCAAATTGGTCAGTTCTCCATACTGCTCCAATTGGAAAAGCCAGGTATTAGAAGACAGTCCCTCCTCTTGGCCATCAAAGGTGTCAGGCTTCTGAGGCTTAATGGTGACTACTGTAGGAGATATATATCATTGTAGGTATAGATATAGACTATACAGGAGCTTTGCTCTCCTTCTTGTCTAGGTGGTCTTGGAGTTGAGAGATCTGAGCCAATGCAGTATGCAAGAGGCTTTCTAGAGTCCCAGCTGACTAAGTAGGGATTTTGTCTTCTTCTTGAATATGGGAAGCATTCTGTAGAACATAGGTGTTGTAGGCATTATAAGTATTGCTGTCCCAGACATTGGCATTGGGGTCCATGGATATGGTGTTTGACTAGTTCTTGAGAGGTTTCTTGTTTAGGCAAGGTGTAACTTAACTGCTTCTATCAAGTATAATAGTTCTGGTTTCTTAAATGAGGAAGTGATTAAATTCTAGAGATTCAAAGTAGCTCAAAGAGTTACTAAGAGTTCAGGAGATCTTGTGGTTTCTGAGAGAAAATATTCTGAGTCTTTATATATAAGAACAGAGAGGATATTTATATAAGATCTGAAAGAAGAATCCA
>RQIL01007498.1:0-12226 GCA_003951145.1 Jimgerdemannia lactiflua | reverse complement strand
AAAAAAAAAAAAAAAAAAAAAAAAAAAAAAAAAAAAAGGCAAACTCAGTATAGGTCAGGTAGTGGTCCCAGTCATCTTGCTCATAAGATATATAGTTTCTGAGCATTTGTTCAAGTATTCTATTCATTTGCTCAGTTTGTCCATCAGTTTGAGAGTGGAAGGCAGTGAACATAGTGATTTGAGTTCCAAGAGTCTTGAAGAGTGCTTGCTAGAAGTGACTTGTGAATTTGGGATTGTGGTCACTGACAATTACTCAGGAAAGTCCATATTGGCAGAAAACAGACTTGAAGAAGATTCTTGCAATTTCAGAGGTAGTGGCATTGATTGTGGTTGGCTTGGTAATTGTGATCTTAGTCAGGTGGTCTACAAACACAACAATGGCATCATAGTCTGATTTAGTTTGTGGGAGTTGTACAATGAAGTCCATTATGACTTGCTCAAACTTCTTGGTTGGAATCAGCAATGGTTGTAGAAGACCAGTAGGTATTTGATTGCTTGACTTGTTTCTTTAGTAGAGATCACAGCTTTGAATATACTCCTTGATTTCCTTGAGCATGTTGGGCCAGTAGTAGTCTTGTTGAATATTCTTGATAGTCTTCTCAGTTCCAAAGTGACCAGCTAGTGGGGAGTCATGATATTTATGAAGGATCTTGTATCATAGTTCAGAGTTTGCAGAAATGTAGACCTTGTCTTGATAGTACACAAGGTTGTCCTTAAAGGTGTACTTTTCTTTGAATTCCTTAGTATCCTTTTATAGAACCAGTGAGTCTTATTCATAAGCAGTCTTGATCTGGTTAAGAAATTCAGGTGCCATGGTGACTTGTAAGATGGTGGCAAGCCTTCTTAAGAGTGCATCTAGTACAACTAGGGTTTTGCTGGGCTTGTAGATGATGTTTGGAGTGAAGGTCTGAAGTAACTGACTCCACTTGGCTTGTTGATGGAAAAGGGTTGGTTGGGTATTGATATACTGAAGAGATCTGTGATCTATGATCACATTGAACTCAACTCCTTCTAGGTAGTATCACCAGGTCTTGAGGGTATGAATGATTGCCAAGAATTCCTTTTTATAAGTGGCTAGCTTTTGTTCTGTAGGGGACAATTTCCTTAACTTGAAGGCAATAGGTCTGTGTTCTTGACCATCATCTTGAGAAATGACTGCACTAATTGTGAAGTTGGATGCATCAGTAGTAACTGTAAACTTCAAGTTCAGGTCCATGTTTCTAAGGATAGGCACATGGGTCAGGCAGTTCTTGAGTTCTTGAAAGGCTTATTGATAGAAGGTATCCCAGATATAGGGAATATAGTGGTCAGAGTTGGGTTTCTTTTGCAGGAGATTTGTTAAGAATTCTGCTATATCAGAGAAGTTCTTAACAAATCAATAATAGTATCCAGCTAGACCAAGGAAGGACCTAAGTTTGGTGAGACTTACTAGTACAGGCCACTGTTCAATGGCTTGTATTTTCCTTGAGTCTACTTGAATTCCTTTGGTTGATACAATGTGTCCAAGGTATTTAACTTGATCTTTGAAGAACTCACACTTCTTGAGCTTTGCATAAAGCTTGTATTCACAGAGGATCTTGAGGACTTGTTCAATATGTTTGAGGTGTACCACTGAAGATCAGGATGTCATCAATATATACAAGTACAAAGATATAGAACTGATCCTTGAAGAAGTCTGCATAAGATCTTGAAAGGTTGCTGGTGTATTGGTAAGACCAAAGGCCATAACTAGAAATTCATAGAGTCCAAATGGTATCATGAATACTGTCTTGGGTATATCTTCTGGTTTGATGCAAATTTGGTAATACCCAGAGATAAGGTTAATCTTGGTGAAGTATTTGGTATTCTTGAGAGCATCAAAGATTTAGTTGATGAGTGGCAGTGGGTAGTGATTCTTGACAGTAATCTTGTTGAGTGCATGGTAGTCTATACATATTTGCAAAATATCATTCTTCTTCTTGACAAATAGGACTGGGGAGCCAAAGGGTGACTTACTTGGCTAAATGGCTCCTTGCTTGATGAGTTCATTGAGTTTCTTCTTGACTGCTTCAATTTCAAGTAATAATATACAGTACATTTTCTTCTTGGGAATGGCTACATCAGGTACTAGCTTGATTTTGTAATTGTGATCTCTTGATGGTGGTAGACCAGATAGCTTATCTAAGAAGACATCCTTGTACTTATTCAGTAGTAACTTGACACTTTTGCTGATTGATAGCTTCTTGTCTTCTTTCTTGGATCGGATCAGTACAACAAAGGCACAGATAGCTTTCTTGAGAGCCTTCTTGAACTGAATTGCTGAAAGAGTTGCAATTGAAGTTTTTGTCTGAGTCTTGTCTGGTTTAATTGTAATATTGACTCCATCTTGAATCAGGGTAACTTCATTCTTAGTCCAATCAATGTGTAGGTTGTATTGCATAAGTCAGGGTTTGCCTAATACCAAGTCATGATCTCTTAGTAGTACCACTTCAAAATCTAAACATTCCCAGTATCTCTGAATCTTGAGGGGAAGTTTAGCAGCAATTGAGTCAATTGATAGAGTGGTGCCATCAGCAATGACAACTCCACCATTCTTACCAGCTGACTTAGTGAGAATCTTGAGCTTATCAATAAGATTCTTGTTGATGAAGTTTCCAACAGCTCCACTGTCTATAAGGACATCTAGTTCTTGATCTTTGACTAGACCTTTGAAGATGAGCATTGAGTTGGCTTGGTTCTTGGCTATGCTGATAACTTGATTAGTACTGCTAAAGCCTTTCTGATCTCATTTGGTTGGAGACAACTTGGTGACTTCCTTGATGGCAGGTAGAGTGGCTTGCTTCAGGATGAGCTGTGCAATTCTGTTGCCTTCATTGACAGTATAAGGTTGGTCCTTGTGGTTGACTAGTAGGACTTGTATTTCTCCTCAGAAGTCAGGGTCAATGACTCTAGCACCAATGTCCAGTAAATGCTTAACACTGAGACCAGATCTTGGTGTAATTTTTGCATAATGTTCCTTAGGTATTTTGACTGCAAGACTAGTCAGAATGAGCCTTCTTTCATGGGTAGAAATAGTGACTTGTTGAATAAATTGAAGGTCTAAACCAATAGCTCCTTCTGACTATGCTTGAGGAATCTGAGCCTTAGGGTTAACTTGCATAAAATTGAGTACAACTTCTTGTTTGACTTGATGACCTTGAGTGTCTTTGGACAAGACCAGAATCCTCTTGGGTTTGGTAGTCTTCTTGGGACATTTTGTAGCAATGTGGCCAGGCTGTCAGCAAAAGAAGCAGGCTCCAGCCTTCTTAAGGTGCTCCTTTTCCTTGGATATAAGCTTATTCTTCTTATTCTTGTCGGTGGTGTCTAGATCCATGGGGGCAGGTCCAATAGTTCTGACTTTGGTTTCCTCCCTTCTGGGGTTGTTGTTGAATGATGGTCTCTTCTGCTCAAAACAGTTGCCATAGGTAATAACATTGAATCTATTAGCAATTTTCATTGCAGTATCTAGATCTTTGGGTTCTTCTAGTTCAACATGAACTCGGATTTGTCCCTTGAGACCTCAGATGTACTTATCAACCTTCTCATCTTCAGTAACATGAGGTAGCTCCAGAAGAATAGACAGAAATTGTATATTGTATGCCTGTACAGACTTGAGTTGTTTGACATTTATCAGATAGTCTCATGCAACCTTGGTGCTGTTGACAGGTTTGAATTGGTCTTTAATAGTATCTGTGAATTTATCCCAGACCTTGATTTGGCCAGAAAATCTTGTGTTCTGGACATGATTTCACCACCAGATTGTAGCATTCCCTTGGAGGAGTGTGGCAGCAAATTGGACTAGTACTGCTTTATCCAGATTGGTCAGTTCTCCATACTGCTCCAATTGGAAAAGCCAAGCATTGGTAGACAGTCCTTCTCTTTGGCCATCAAAGATATCAGGCTTCTGAGGCTTGATGGTGACTGCTGTCAGAGATACCATTATGGGTGCAGATATAGACTATGCAGGAGCTTTGCTCTCCTTCTTGTTTAGATGTTCTTGAAGTTGGGAAATTTGAGCCAATATAGTATGCAAGAGGCTTTCTAGAGTCCCAGATGACTGGGTAGGAATTTGCTGTTCCTTCTCTTCTTCTTGCTGAATATAGGGTGTGTTCTGTAGAATATAGTTGTCATAAGGGATATTGTAGATATTATTGTCCCAGGTATTGGTATTGGGGTCCATAGATATAGTGTTTGACTAGTTCTTGAGAGGTTTTTTATTTAGGCAAGGTGTAACTTAACTGCTGCTACCAAGTGTAACAGTTCTGGTTTCTTAAATAAGAAAGTGACTTGACTCTAGTAGTTCAAAGTAGCTCAAAGAGTTACTAAGAGTTCAGAAAGATCTTGTGGTTTCTGAGAGAAAATATTCTAAGTTTTATTCGAGAGAACAGAGAGGATATTTATACAAAATATGAAAGAAGGATTTGGAAGAATCTGAGTAATCAAAGGAAATGCCAAGAGGAAGGTTCTCAATAATGATGATAAATAAAGATCTGCAATATTCCATAAAGTTTCATGACTAGCTAAGACTGGAACAGAAGTGACAAGAATGTTCTAGCTATAGCTTAGTGCCAAGAAAGGATTTCTAATCATTCAAAATATGCTGGAAGGTTATGGAAAGTATTAGAAAGATAAAGAAAAAAATAAACTATACTAAAATGTTACATCTCCCCCTCCTTAAGAATCAATGTCCTCATTGAATTAGGAAGATAACATAAAAAAATAAAACCAAAAGAAAAGACAAATAAAATATATCAGCTCATTGACAAGGACCGGCCATCCTTGTATAAGGTGAGGGCCAAAGTATCATCTTGATCAGATGAGAACTGGTTCGAACCTCATTAGTTGTAGAGTTTACAGAGTTCTTCTGTGGATCTTGTTGCTGATGCTATATCTCTTAGAGTGCCCCAATGCATAATATATCTGATCAGTATAGTATATCATCTACTATCTAAGGAGAGAACCTCATGGATAGTCAATGAGTTCCTTTTTGCTCAAACTCTTGAATGAGGCCTTGGGAGTTCTTGAGATTAGTGGCAGGTTCCCAGGTAGTGTCATATTCAGGGTAGCCCATCCACTTAACTAGGTATTCTGTGTGATAATATCAGACTCATTTGTCTAAGATTTTCTTGACTTCATACTCGATGTGGTCTTCAATCATAACTGGTACTGAGGGCATTGGAATTCAGCCAGGATAAGGAAGTGACTGGTTCCAGGCCTTGAGTTATAATATATAGAATACTGGATGTATATGCATAGTTGTTGGTAGACTGAGATGGTTGGAGTAGGTAGAGACTTGCTCGGTGATCTTGAAGGGTCCAAGGTACTTGGGTTGGAATTTGGCTGACTGGCGGTTGACTTGAGATTGGGCCTTGATGTTGTCAGCTTTGAGTAGAACTATATCTCCAATAGTATAGTTGACATCACAATGTTTCTTGTCTGCATACTTAGCTTGATGTTGTTGAGCCTTTAGTAGGTTCATGGTCGCAATCTTGAGAAGAGAATCCATTTTGTCAATAAGGTTCTGGGTAGTGGGGACTTGTGTGTGACTAGATTGCTGGAATAAGACTAGGCTTGCAGGGGTCTCGGGGTTTTGGCTGTGTAGTAGCTGAAAAGGGGAAAGACCAGTAGATGATTTGACTACATTGTTGTAGGTGAACTTGGTATAGGTCAGGTAGTGGTCCCAATCATTTTGCTCATAAGATACATAGTTTCTGAGTATTTGTTCAAGTATTCTGTTCATTTGCTCAGTTTGTCCATCAGTTTGAGGATGGAAGGCAGTAGACATAGCAATTTGAGTTCCAAGAGTCTTGAAGAGTGCTTGCTAGAAGTGACTTATGAATTTGAGGTCACGATCACTGATGATTACTTGGGAAAGTCCATATTGGCAGAAAACAGACTTGAAGAAGATTCTTGTAATTTCAGGAGCAGTGGTATTGGTTGTGGTTGGCTTGGTGATTGTAATCTTGGTGAGATAGTCCATAAATACAATGATGGCATCATAGTCTGATTTGGTTTGTGGGAGTTGTACAATAAAGTCCATTGTAACTTGCTCGAACTTCTTAGTCAGAATCGGCAAGAGTTGTAGAAGACCAGCAGATATTTGATTACTTGACTTGTTTCTTTGGCAAAGATCGCAGCTTTGAATATACTTCTTGATTTTCTTGAGCATGTTGGGCCAGTAGTAGTCTCGTTGAATATTCTTGATGGTCTTCTTAGTTCCAAGGTGACCAGCTAGTGGGGAGTCATGATGTTCATGAAGGATCTTGTACCGTAGTTCAGGTTTGGTAGAAATGTAGACCTTGTCTTGATGGTATACAAAGTTGTCCTTGAAGGTATACTTTTCTTTGAATTCCTTGGTGTCCTTTTGTAGAACCAGAGAGTCTTGTTCATAAGCTGTTTTGATCTGATTAAGGAATTCAGGTGCCATGGTGACTTGTAAAATGGCAGCAAGATTAGGCCTTCTTGAGAGTGCATCTGGTATAACCAGGGTTTTGCCAGGCTTATAGATGATGTTTGGAGTGAAGGTCTGAAGTAACTGACTCCACTTGGCTTGTTGACGGAAAAGAGTGGGTTGAGTATTGATGTACTGAAGGGATCTGTAATCTGTGATCACATCAAATTCAACTCCTTCTAGATAGTTGCCAGGTCTTGAGGGCATGAATGATTGCCAGGAGTTCCTTTTTGTAAGTGGCTAGCTTTTGTTCTGCAGGGGACAATTTTCTTGACTCAAATGTAATGGGTCTGTGTTCTTGACCATCATCTTGAGAGATGACTGCACCAATTGTGAAGTTGGATACATCAGTAGTGACTATGAATTTCAAGTTCAGGTCCATATTTCTAAGGACAGGTGTATGGGTCAGACAGTTCTTGAGTTCTTGAAAGACTTGTTGACAGTAGGTATCTCGGATGTAGGGAACATAGTGATCAGAGTTGGGTTCCTTTTGCAGGAGGTTTGTCAAAGATTCTGCTATACCAGAGAAGTTCTTGACAAATTGACAGTAGTATCCAGCCAGACCTAGGAAGGACCTAAGTTCAGTGAGACTTGCTAGTACAGGCCACTATTCAATGGCTTGTATCTTCCTTGGGTCAACTTGAATTCCTTTGGCTGATACAATATGTCCAAGGTATTCGACTTGATCCTTAAAGAATTCACACTTCTTGAGCTTTGCATAAAGCTTGTGTTCACGGAGGATCTTGAGGACTTATTTGATATGTTTGAGATATTATTCTTCAGTGCCACTGAAGATCAGGATGTCATCAATATACAAGAGTACAAAGATATAGAGCTGATTCTTGAAGACAGTCTGTATGAGGTCTTGAAAGGTTGCTGGCACATTGGTGAGACCAAAGACCATGACTAGAAATTTGTATAGTCCAAATGGTGTCATGAATGCTGTATTGGGTATGTCTTCTGGTTTGATGTGAATTTGGTGATACCCAGAGATAAGGTCAATCTTGGTAAAGTATTTGGCATTCTTGAGAGTATCAAATATTTGGTCAATGAGTGGCAGTGAGTAATGATTCTTAATAGTAATCTTGTTGAGTGCATGGTAGTCTATGCACATTCGCAAGGTATCATCCTTCTTCTTGACAAATAAGACTGGAGAGCCAAAAGGTGACTTGCTTGGCTGAATGACTTCTTGCTCAATGAGTTCATTGAGTTTCTTCTTGACTGCTTCAATTTCAAGTGGTGACATGCAGTACATCTTCTTAGGAATGGCCACATCTAGTACCAGCTTGATTTCATGATCATGGTCTCTTGAGGGTGGTAGACCAGGTAGCTTGTCTGGGAAGACATCCTTGTACTTGTTCAGTAGCAACTTGACACTTTTGCTGATTGATAGCTTCTTGTCTTCTTTCTTGGATCAGATCAGTACAACAAAGGCACAGATAGCTTTCTTGAGGGTCTTTTTGAACTGAATTGCTAAAAGAGTTGCAATTGGAGTTTTCATCTGAGTCTTGTCTGGCTTGATTGTAATGTTGGCTCCATCTTGAATCAGGGTAACTTTATTCTTGATCCAATTGATATGTGGGTTGTGTCATGTAAGCCAGAGTTTGCCTAAGATCAGGTCATAATCTCTTAGGGGTGCTACTTCAAAATCTAAACATTCCCAGTACTTCTGAATCTTGAGGGGAAGTTTAGTGGCAATTGAGTCAATTGGTAGAGTGGTGCCATCAGTAGTGATAACTCCACTATTCTTGTCGGCTGGCTTGGTGAGAATCTTGAGCTTATTGATGAGGTTCTTGTTGATGAAGTTTCTAACAGCTCCACTGTCTATGAGAACATCTAGTTCTTAACCTTTGACTAGACCTTTGAAGATGAGCACTGAGTTGGCTCAGTTCTTGGCTATACTAGTAACTTGATCAGTACTATCAAAGCCTTTCTGATCTCACTTGGTTGAAAACAACTTAGTGACTTCCTTGATGGCAGATAGAGTGGCTTGCTCCAAGATGAGTTGTGCAATTCTGTCACCTTCATTGATAGTATAAGGTTGGTCCTTGTGATTGACTAGTAGGACTTGCATTTCTCCTCAGAAGTCAGGATCAATGACTCTAGTACTGATGTCCAGTGAGTACTTGATACTGAGACCAGATCTTGGCACGATTCTTGCATAATGTTCCTTGGGTATTTCAACTGCAAGGCCAGTTGGAATGAGCCTTCTTTCATGAGTGAGAATAGTGACTTGTTGAACAGATTGAAGGTCCAGACCAATGGCTCCTTCTGACTGTGCTTGAGGAATCTGGGCCTTGGGATTGACTCACATGAAATTGAGTACAACTTCTTGTTTAACTTGTTGATCTTGAGTGTCTTTGGACAGGACCAGGATCCTCTTGGGTTCAGTAGTCTTCTTGGGACATTTAGTGGCAATGTGGCCAGACTATCGGCAAAAGAAGCAGGCTTCAGCCTTCTTGAGATGCTCTTTTTCCTCAGGTGTAAGCTTGTTCTTCTTATTCTTATTGATGGTGTCTAGATCCATGGAGGCAGGTCCAACAGTTCTGACTTTGGTTTCCTTCCTTCTGGGATTGTTGTTGAATGGCAGTCTCTTCTGCTCAAAGTGGTTGCCATAGGTAATGACATCGAACCTATCAGCAATTTTCATTGCAGTGTCTAGGTCTTTGGGTTCTTTTAGTTCAACATGAACTTGGGTTTGTTCCTTGAGACCTCAGATGTACTTATTGACCTTCTTGTCTTCAGTGACATGAGGTAGCTCCAGTAGGATAGATAGAAATTGTGCATTGTACATTGTGTACTTGTACAGACTTGAGTTGTTTGACATTTGCTAGGCAGTCTCATACAACCTTGGTGCTGTTGACAGGTTTGAATTGGCCCTTGATAGCATCTGAGAATTCACCCCAGACCTTAATTCAGTCAGAGAATCTTGTGTTCTGGACATGGTTTTGCCACCAGATTGCAGCATTCCCTTAGAGGAGTGTGGTGGCAAATTGGACTAGTACTGCTTCATCCAAATTGGTCAGTTTACCATACTGCTCCAATTGGAAAAGCCAAGCATTGGTGGACAATCCTCCTCTTTGGCCATCAAAGGTATCAGGCTTCTGAGGCTTGATGGTGACTGCTGTTGGAGATACTATTGTGAGTACAGATGTAGACTGTGCAGGAGCTTTGCCCTCCTTCTTGTCCAGTCATTCTTGAAGTTGGGAAATTTGAGCCAATGCAGTGTGCAAGAGGCTTTCTAGAGTCCCAGATGACTGATTCAGGATTTTGTCCTCTTTTTCTTGCTGAATGTGAGGAGCATTCTGTGGGACATAGTTGCTATAAGGGGTATTGTAGGTATTGTTGTCCCAGGCATCGGCATTGGGGTCCATAGATATGGTGTTTGACTAGTTCTTGAGAGGTTTCTTGTTTAGGCAAGGTGTAACTTAACTGCTGCTACCAAGTGTAATGGTTCTGGTTTCTTAAATGAGGAAGCAACCTGATTCTAGTAATTCAAAGTAGCTTGAAGAGTTACTAAGAGTTCTGGAAGATCTTATGGTTTCTGGGAGAAAATATTCTGAGCTTTATTTAAGAGAACAGAGAGAATATTTATACAAGATATGAAAGAAGAATCCAGAAGAATCTGAGTAATCAATGGAAATGACAAGAAGAAGGTTCTTGGCAATGATGACAAATAAAGATCCACAATGTTTCATGAATCTAGCTGTGGCTTAGTGCTAAGAAAGGATTTCTAATTATTCAGAAGGTACTAGAAGGTTACGGAAAGTACTAGAAAGACAAAGAAAAGAAATAAACTATGCTAAAATGTTATAGCTATTATTAATTCTACTATAGAGTCTCTATCCTTAAGGAATATTTACAGTCAAGTACTCCACTACTTTCTAGAAGTCAGATGGAATTCCCTAAATATGATTAATGAAGTTCATTAAATCAGACAACTCTCAAGCTACTATCAAATTATATATCTTCTTGAAGATATGATCAATTACTATTATAATACTAAGATAACAGAAATATCTCAACACTAGAAACTCATTGCTTATAAACACTAAGAACTCTTTTACAAGTATAGCTCTGCTATTCTCTGCCTCTGAGTCACTATCTCTGAAATGGTCAGTACTCTTACTTATGGCCAGATTGATAATATAATATAAAAAATCAATAAGAAGTATCTGAAATATATCATGATTACAGATAGAGACTTTTTATATCCAAATAATCACTTTCTACAAATATCTCAAGTTAGATATATTATGGAAGATATTTATGGTATTATTGAATTTGATAATAATAAAAATAAGAATAATGAACTCTCAAAAAATGAAGTATTTTATAAAAACCTTTCAGCTCTAATTACTCTGCCAACTCTACTAATAAATCTACAATAGTTCATTACTGTCTACAAAACCTATTGGAGAGAAAATCAATAGTATAAGTATCAATCTGTATTTATTCCTAACTACTTCTAAAATAGGTGAAAATGATCTGTACTTTCAGACCACTCTCAAAGAGCAACCAACAACCCCACTCTCTGAGTATAAGTAATATGAATAGCAATCTCTAGTATATTACAACCCTGCAATCTACAATACTATAACCCATTAAAGATATACTGAAAGTGAATCTAATAAAGATATTACACCCCAGCTTCTTTCTCTGCTACCATACCAGTCACAAGGTCTGGCAGGCAACCAGCTAAGTCTCCTTTCCCCAACTTACAACTCCTCTATCTTAATGCAGTTTGCTATACCTGTTGCAGGGCAGTGGGAGGAAGGCAATGGTATTGAGTTGCCCCTCTTTCAGTGTCAGATCAGTGTTTTCTCTACTTTTTCATGGTTCTGGTGCCTCTGGCTACATCTGGGGTGTACCTCATCTTGGCATAGTGCTTTTTTCTCTTTGTTGTTATCAATAAGGTATCATCTTAGTGTATCATGGGCTGTATAGGGAGTTGGCCAACCATGGGCATTAAGTGCCAGTGTAGGTTATCTGCAGGTTTTCAGTATCTATGGTAGGCCCTCTGAGTCTTGGTGAGCTTCCTGGTGAATGCAGTTCTGGTATAAGTAACTGCGTTCTGGGTAGAGTCAGGTGAGAGGGAAGATGACCATTACAGATAAGAGGAAGGACAATAATAGTGGACCAGTAGAGTGCCAGACTAGTGATAGCTATCAGAGTGTAGTGGGTGCTGATTTAGTGGGGCCTTCTGATTGGTTGGCAGGGAGTAGGGCTGCACCCAACTGGAACTAAGAGCTGATGCAGTAATACAATCAAGGCCTACAGACTTGGGGAGTGGGGCCTTCCTTTTCTGGCAGTATCTAACTAGAACTGGGAAGCTGATGTGGTGATATAATTGAGGCCCACAGGCTCAGAGAGGGGGATAGGGGTCTTCTTCTATCCCCTGTGTAAGTTCTTAGGAGAGAGGTTCTATGTATTAGTTCTTATCATCTGTTGGTTAGTTGGGGTTTTTATTTTGCCTTGGACTTCCATTTGGAGTTCAGGGGGCTAGTTCTTATTTGGTCTTAGTGTAGCTAGATCCAGTATAATCATTTCAGAGAGTTCCATAGTCTGACCTACATATCATTGGGATGAGGGTACAAAATACTACTCTTGCATAGCTGAGATAGTGAGATTACTGGACAATAAGATAGCCTAGGACAATGGGGGATTGGTACTCAGGGGGGGGGTGAGGAAGGGTTTTGGCCTATATAGTCTAGGTTTCCTTCTAATAAAAATCCACAGGAACTTGAGCCTATTAAA